>PVKH010008352.1:0-19583 GCA_004027955.1 Chaetophractus vellerosus | reverse complement strand
GCTTTCAAGAATCTTCTAATTATTCTTGTGACCCACCCACTCACTTATTTTTTCCAGACCTATAACTAGACCGAAGTCCCAGCAGGCCCCAAAAGGTACAGTACAAAGTGTGACACATGAAAAAGTTTGCTATACTCCAAAGGAACTGCATGATTTTTCCAATTTATATAGACAGAAAATAGGTGATATGTGTGGGAATGGATATGAAAGGTGTGGGATAATTGTAAAAAGAAAAAAAATGGATCAGGCTGAATTTATTGATATGGCCCCAGTGAGCAGAAATTGAGTTTCAATCTTGTAGCTCAAGGAGTTAGAAGGGGCTCTGAGAGCTTGTTCTGGTGGTTGGCTGAAGCATGGACCAAAAGATGGCCTACATTGCTGAGGTGAGGAACTGTGTGAAAGAACTATTTTGAAACTTTGGGGTCCCGAAGAACACTATACAGCATCCACGGAAGAGTAGGAAGAAAAGACTGATAAATTACGGTAAAGAATAATAAATTCTGCTCTCCACTTGGCAGCTTCTGGTGCCCATCCTCTGCTCTTACAGCATGCCACGATGGGGTTCAGCCCTTGACTAGCACACTGGTAACAGAAAGGGATGTAAAAATCCTCTTCCCTAAGACTAGGGCTGGGCATGACCAATCACTGATTTGACTTTAGATTGGTGATTTTGGATTGCCGGTGCTTGACTCTGAGAGCAGTCATTGTTTCAAGCCACCCCAGATGAAGGCCATGGCAGAGGAGACTTAAGATGCTATGCTTCTTCAGACCTGGGGGGAATGATTAATTGAAGGGATGCATTTGCTGTGCAGGCCAAGAAAGCTCAGCTTTGGGAGCCATGGAAGAATGTCTTGTTGCCTTTCTGATCCCTTGCTCAGAGCACTATGGAACCAGTCTTGTGACCCCTTCGTGGGTCCCTGAACCTGTCTACACTTAAAAAGATTGACTTGGGAAAGCACTCCTTCCCAGAATTTGCACTTTAGGCAAAAGCAGCTTAAGACAATGAAAACAGTATAAAAAACTGTAGAGGTTGACAATCTGGGGTAAGTTTTTGCTGACTTCAACACTCAGGAAAAGGAGGTCTGTCTCCTGGAAAACAGAGGGGACAATGAAACTCCTGTAAATAGGGGAACTACAAAAGAACTAAAAAAAACAAAAGCACAGGACAAGACATAGGCACAGAAAGACAGGGAAAATTTTGCACACTGCATTCACTCTGGGCAGACATTCCTGTTTGGAGGACTGAAGCTCAAGTAAATTTCTGTCTTATCATTAGCTGGTTACAAAATCAAGAAACAGACATCTCAGGGAATAAATCCCAGAGTTAACACTTTAAAATATTAAAATATACAGTGCATTACAAAAGAATTCAAGACAAGCAAAGAAATGGGAAATGATGGCCCATTCAAAGGAAGAGGAAAACTATGAAGAAGATTAGAATGTGGACATATGGAACAAACCCTTTTGAAAAATCATCTTAAAAATTCTTGAGGAGACCTTAAAACAAGTATTTAATAAAGGTGTTGGAAGGTAAAAGAGAGGAAATATCCCAATAAACAACAAAAAATATGGACTGGCAAAAGAAAAGATGTGAAAACAGAAGATTGAGTTATATCAGCTACTTTGTCTTTAGATTTGATGAGTAATCATATCCTCAGTAAATAATGGCAGTTTTATTTTGTTTCATTTTGCTGGCCATGACCTACAAAACAGTGTTGAATAAAGTGAAGATAATGGGAAAAAAACAATATTCAAGGAGATGAAGGAAAATACAGAGTGACCTAAATGATATCAAGAAATGGTGAATGAGAAGTATAAAACTCTTAGTAAAGAAATTTAAAAATAGGAACCAAGCAGAACAACAGGAATTGACATCTACAATAACTGATATGAAAAATTCCTAGGAAGGTTTCAAGAGCAGATTGGAGCTGGCAGAAGAAAGAATCAGAGATCTCAAAGACAAGACACTTGAAGTGAGTCAGGCTGACAAGCAGAAAGAAAAATAATTATAAAAAGTGAAAATGGCCTAAGGCACCTCATGCATACCAATATACACCTTATATGCATTGGAGTCCCAGAAGGAGAAGAAAGAGAGAAAAGGGCAGAAGGACTATTCAAGGAAATAATCACAGAGAACTTCTAAAACTTGGCAAAAGATGTGAATATGTACATCCAGGAAGCTCAGAGAACACCCAACAGGATAAACATGAGGCAAAATATACCCTGTCATATATTGATCTCAAAGGAAAGGAGAGTTTTGAAAGCTGCAAGAGAAAAGCAATGTGTTATATACAAGGAAGTCCCAATTTGACTGAGTGTCAATTTCTTATCAGAACCCAAGGAGACAGTGGGTTGAAATATTTAAAGTGCTGAAAGAAGACAATTTCCAACCGTGGGTTTTATATTCAGTGAGACTTACTTTCAAAATTGAGGTAGAGATTGAGACATTCCCAGATAGGCCAAAGAAGAGGGAGTTCATTACCACCAAACCTGCTCTACAAGAAATGCTAATGGAAGTTCTTCTGACTGAAAAGCAAGTAAACAAGACAGTAGTTCAAAGCAGAATAAAGAAATAAACGTCTGAGGTATAAGTAACCATCTGGGTAATTATAAATGTCATAGCTTTATTTTAGGAGGAAATGCAGAGTTGTTTGATTGTTGTTAAGAAGTTTAAATTTGTTTCTTGCTTGATATATAATTCCACTTCTTACTTCCTACAGTTGCTAAAAGCAAATTCATAAAAAGTAATAATAAATCTATGTTTTTGTACATACAAAATACAAAGATATCAGTGGTAACAAGTATAAAAAATGTTGGGAGGACAGGTGGTATAGGAGATGTACATGTGTGTTCTACTGAAGTTGATTTGGTATTTGAAATTTTTTGATTTTTTTATATACTTAGGGTGATAAAAATTTTAACCCCAAGGCAACCACAAGGAAAATAGATGAAGAAGTATACACAGGTATAAATATATATAAAGAAGGCACTAAATATGGCACAACATAAAAAGAAAATCAGATAAATATAAAAGTAGGCATTAATGGAAAAATTGAGGGGAAAAAAGGATAAGACATACAAAGGCTAAATAGTAAAATTGCAGAAGAATGCCCTGCATTATCAGTAGAAATTTTAAATGAAAATGGTTCAAACACTCCAGTGAAAAGGCAGAGATTGGCAGAATGGATAAAAAAGCATGACCTAACTATATCCTGCCTACAAGAGACTCTCCTTAAATTTGAAAATGCATGTAGGTTGAAAGTGAAGGGGTGAAAAAAATATATATCATGTAAGCAGTAACAAATAGAGAGCTTGAGTATCTATAATAATAGCAGATAAAATAGACTTTAAGTCAAAACAATTGTGAGGGATGAAGACAGTCATTATATACTGATAAAGTGAAAATTAAACAGAAAGTAGTGACAATTATAAATAAATTCAAAATATATGAAGAAAATACTGATAGATTTGAAGCAAGGAATTGACAGTTCTACAGAAATAGATTTTAAATACACTGATTTCAAGAACGGATAGAACATCTTGTCAGAAGATCAGTATGGAAATGCAAGACTTAAAAGATACTCTAAACCAACTAGACATAATAGACAAATATAGAACACTTCAGCCACAGAGTACACAATCTTCTCAAGTGCACATAGGTCATTCTACAGGATAGACCATATGGCAGATCACAAAATGAATCTCAATAATTCAAAAATATTGAAATCATGCAATGTGTTTTCTCTGATCACAATGAAATGAAGCTAGAAGACAATAGCAGAGGAAGAAATGGAAAATACATGGAAATGAACATACTTTCAACCAAGTGTTAAAGAGGAAATTAGAAGTGAAATTAGGAAGTATCTTGAGGTGAATGAAAATAAAAATACAACATACCGAGACTTATGGGATGCAGCAAAGGTAGTGCTGAGAGGAATATTTATTGCTCTAAATGCTTACATTGAAAAAAAGAAGAAGACTTCAAATCAGAGACCTAACCTTAAATCTGAAAGAACTAGAAAAAAATAGAGCAAATTTAACCCAAAGTAAGCAGAAGGAAGGAAATAACAAAAATTAGAGCAGAGATAAATTAACTAGGAAAAAAATTACAGTGGAGAGAATCAACAAACAATGAAACCAAATATTAGTTCTTTGAAAAGATCAATAAAATTGACGTACCTTTAGTTAGAATGACAAAGAAAAAAAGAGAAAGGATACAAATAATGAAAATCAGAAATGAAAAGAGAGATATTACTATCTACCCCAGAGAAATAAAAAGGACCATAGAGGATACCATGAACAACAGAACAGCAATTAATTAGAAAACCTAGATGAAATGAAGTTTTTTTTCTTTTAATAAATACTCAATAGTCCCCTCAATTGGGAAAGAATAATCTCTTCAACAAATACTGCTTGTAAAATTGGATTTCCATATACAAAAGAATGAAGAAGGACCCTTTCTCAACCTAACAAAAAAATCAACTGAAAATGGATCAAAGACCTAAATCAGAGCCAAAAATATCAAACTCCTAGAAAAAAATATAGGGAAGCCTCTTTAGGACATTATTTTAGGCAATGGTTTCCTAGACTTTACACCCAAAGTACAAGTAATAGGTAAATGGGATCTTATTAAAATTAAAAACTCTTGTGCTTCAGAGGACAGATGACTTGAGGATGAAAGTAAAGGACAACCTACAAAATGGGAGAAAATATTTGAAAACCACTGCCGATAAAGGTTTAATATCCAGACTATATAAAGAAATCATTTAACTTAACGAAAAGACAAAAACCCAATTTAACAAAGGGCAAAAGACTTGAATAAACATCTCTACAAAGATATACAAATGGCAAAAAAAGCATATGAAAAGATGCTCAACATCATTAGCCATTAGGGAAATGCAAATCAAAATCACAATGAGATAAAATATCACATCTATTATAAAGGCTACTATTTTTAAAAAAAGAACAGAAAATAACACATGTTGGAGAACCTTTGGAGAAATAGAAACACTCATTTAATACTGATGGTGATGTAAAATGGTACAGCTGCTGTAGAAGACAGTTTGGCCTTTCCTCAGAAAGCTAAGTATAGAATTACCACATGTCCCTGCAACCCCACTATTCAGTTTGCCCAAATTAATTGAAAGCAGGGACTCCAGTAAATATTTGGACACTGATGTTAATAGCAGCATTAGTCACATTTGCTAAAAGATGGAAGCAACCCAGCTGTCCACCTGATGAATAGATAAATAAAATTTGGAACATATGCACAATGGAATATTCTTCAGCTGTAAAAAGGAATAACTAACAGCACTGAAATATATGTATATGATTAAAAGGGGGAAATGTTAGATTGTATATATGGTAACAATAAAATTTTTAAAAACAGACATGATATTGAACAAAGAAAACATTGTACACTATTTAAACTATGACTATAAGTAATGGTACATTTAAAAATATGCTATCTTCAATTGTAACAAATGTTCCACACCAATGCAAGGTGTTAAGAATATGGTGTTATATGGGAATCCTGTATTTTCTACATTAGCTCTTTAAATCCACAATTTATCTAATAAAGAAAAAAGTGCTAGTCTCAAATCCAATGATTCAATTAAGCTGAGATTCTTTTCAGCAAAACAATGAGGACAGAGAAGGAAGCAGAGATTATCAGAGGCTAGAGATGTGATTACAGGTTGAAAGATGCTCTGGAGAAATTATTTTGGGTGATGCAGTTGTTCCATATCTTGATGTTTTGTGAATTACATGCATGTATATATTTGTCAAAACTTATAGAACGATAAACTAAAGATTGACACTTACTGTATGTAAGTTAAATATAAATTTTAAAAGGGAAAATTAAAAAGCTATACTGGATTCCTGGAAGAATTACAGAGATTATGCCACCGTCAAGTACTTGAAGGATGCAGGGGTGGTGATTCCCACCACATCTCCATTCAATTCTCCTGTTTGGCCTTGTAGAAAACAGATGGATCTTGGAGGATGACAGAGGATTAACATTAATGCAATCATGTGCTGGTTCCAATTACAGCTGTCATTTCTGATGTCATATAATTTCTTGAGCAAATCATCCCTATGTCATAATCTTTGTCCTCAGGGATCTTGATCATCTGTCCCTTCCACAAGATAATACACTGGTCCATTATATTGATATCATGTTGATTGGAACTAGTGAGCAAGAAGTAGCAACTATTCTAGACTTATTTGTAAGGCATCCATGTGTCAGAGTGGGAGATAAATCCAACAATAAATTCATCGTCTATCCACATTAATGAAATTTCTAGGTGACCAGTGGTGAGGGGCATGTCATGATATCCCTTCAAAGGTGAAGGATAAGCTGGCCCCTCTTACAACAAAAATAAAGGCAGGATGCCTAGTTGCCCACTTTGGATTTTGGGGACAACATATTCTTCATTTGGGTGTGCTACTCAGGCCTATTTACCGAGTGACCCAAAAAGCTGCAGGTTTTGAGTGGGGACTAGAATAAGAGGAGGCTCTGTGACAGCTCCAGGCTGCTGTGCAAGTTACTCTGTCACTTGGGCCATATGATCCAGCAGATCCAATGGTGGAGGAAGCATCAGTGGCAAATGGAGATGCTGTCTGGAGACTTTGCCAGGCACCTATAGGGGATTTTTTTGTTTTAACATGAAAAAAACACATTTTATTGCACTTAAGTCAAAAGAAAATAGAATTTCTAAGTAAATTTTATTACTTTAAAGGTGGTTTTCCTCTATTAGGTCACGTTTTTACATAACAAAAATTAGCTAACTTGAATCTCATTATTTTAAATAAGGCTATAAATAAAACAAACAAAAAAATAAACAGGAGGGAAAAAAAGGTCACCTAGGGTACAGTGTTAAACCACTTTCACAGTTGATCTTGAGGACTCTTAGGATTTTGGAGCAAAGTCTTGACATCCTCTGCAGATAACTACTCTCAAGAAACAGCTTTTGGCCTACTACTGGTCCTTAGTAGAAACCAAATGCTTAACCACGGACCACCAAGTTACCATGAGACTTGAGCTGCCTACCATGAACTGGGTGTTGTCATCCTTCCAAGCCATAAAGTGGAGCATGCACATCAGTATTCCAATATAAAATGGAAGTGATATATAGGATAGGGCTAGAGCAGGTCCTGAAGGCACAAGTAAGTTATATGAAGAAGTGACCCAAATGCCCATGGCCCCCACTCCTTACACATTACCTTCTCTTTCCAGATCACAGCTATGGCCTCTTGGGGACTTCCTTACTTCAGCTGACTGGGGAAGAGAAAACTCGAACCTGGTTTATAGATTGTTCTGCATGATATACAGGTACAACCTGAAAGTGGTCAGATGCAGCATTACAACCCCATTCTGAGACATCTCTTTAGGACAGTAGTGAAGGGAAATCTTCCCAGTAGGCAGAACTTCAAGCAGTGCACCTAGTTGTTCATTTTTCTTGAAAGGGGAAATGGCTGGAGGTGCATTTGTATACTGATTCATGGGCTGTAGACAATGGTTTGGCTGAATAGTCAGGGACTTGGAGGAAACCTGGTTGGAAAATTGGTGACAAAGAGGTCTAGGAAAGAGTGGATAGACCTTTCTGAGTGGGAAAAATCCATGAAGATGTTTGTTTTCTACATGAATGCTCCTGAGAGGATAACTTCAGCAGAGGAAGATGTAATAATCAAGTGGATAAGTGACCCATTCTGTGAACACCAGCTGTTCTCTTTTGCTAGCCACTGCTGTCATTGTCCAATGGACTTATGAACAAAGTGGCCATGGTAGAAGGGAAATCCCAGTAAATTTTATGAACATGTACCCATTCCTGCATTTAATTTGCTATGAAAAGGGTTTCTTGGTCAGAAACATTGCTGTGTGGAATACCATGATGTTGAAAAAGCATTCTGTAACTCCACAGATGGTAATTTTGGCAGAAATATTGTATGCAAAGAAGGTAAATCCATATCTGGATTGTATCTCTTCCAGTTAGAACAAAATACTGCCCCTTCCATGATAGAAGTGATCCAATGGAATCAACCTGACACCAAGTAGTAGTCTGATCACCTTGGGGAATGATGGATATCAGAGATTGAGTGTGGTTCTCTGATGCTGGCAGATTTGGCACTCAGCAGTGGTTGTAGCCAGGTTGGTCTTGGTGAGTAGAAGTCAAGGTTGTTGAGCCCATGCATAATGGTGAAGCCTGTTTGGAGTTATCCAGGACTTCCCCTTGACCCTGGAAAGAGCTCCAAATGGGACCTTGTGGTCAGCTTCTTGGTGGGGTCTTTCCACCTTGTTCTTAGTAGCAGCCTTCCCTCAGGGGGTTTCCAGATAGAGTCTCACTGCCATGTTCTCTGCCAGGTCCCAGCTGTGACTCATCTTCCCTTTTCCATATACACCTGCCTCAACTCCCCCCTCAAAGAGTTTACAGCCTTATTCTTAAGGGGGAGCTGAAGGTGATGGTTATTCTTCTGTAGCTCCTGCCTGCTGGTTAGGGGTAGTAGCCCTTGCCTGACAGGGTATGAAACTCTCTGGCTGTTCTATTGAGATTAAGGGAAGGTGTGTCCACCACTGTGGTTGGAACTGGATAAAATCCCCATAAAACTAATACTTTGTTCTGAAAGACCCAACTTCAATTTTTACTACTCTGATGTGTGAAAAGATTGATATCTCACTTGTGTTAATTTATGTGTCCTTAATTACTAGTGAGATTGAATATCCTTTCATATGTTGGTCATTTCTATTTCCTATTCTGTGAATAGCCCAGTCATATCTACAATTTTTCTATCTGAGTATTAATCTCCTTATTGATTTTTTTTTAAATTGGATATTATTTTTTAGATATTTTTTCCAGTCAATCACTTGTCTTTTAACTTCATTTAGGGTGTTGTTTCTGGTAAAGGCATTTTTACTTTTGATATAGACCTAATTACCATTAGTTTATTTTAGGCTTTTTGTTCATATGTGTTGTTTAAAGGGTCTTCCTTACACCCAAAGTCATAAACATATTTACTACAGTCCTTTTTAATATTTCATGTTCTTCTTTTTTATATTAAGATTGATAATTCATTTGAAAATTAGTTTATGGTTGATGTGAAATTGTGATGAGTTTTGTTTCTAATGCAGAGGCAATTACACAAGTATCCATTGAATGATTCACATTTTCTCCGCTGATATGAGATGTCACATTTATTGTAAGTCCATTTATGTGGTTCTGTGTGTACATCCTCTTTATTGCTTCATTTCCTAAAAAAAATAGATTTTCACCTTTTTTAAAAATGGGATTATTCCTAGGTAGTCTATGGTTATTATTGTTACGATGCAGCAAAATGTTTTTTCCATTTTCTAAATATAGTTTTGGGAATACATTTCCTCAGTAAGAAAATAAGGAGCTTTATTTGCACCTTTATTTAAATCAAGCAGTGTTGATCCTAGGTCAGGTTGTTATTCTTGCCAGTCTTTGCACTTAGATAAATGCTTTGAAGACTAGTAGAACTCAAGTTCTAATACTTATTGGTAAATTCTCTTGGGCTTCTAGACAGATGGCCACAAATAATCTTATCCACAAATATTAAGAATTTTGTCTGCTGTTCCTTTCTTCTCATTTATTTTTGCTGACTTGATTTATTGGCTAGAAGCCTCAGAAAAGTGTTAAATACTAATGATTTTAGGGAGGAATTTTGTCTTTTCTTAACATTAACTGGAATGCCAGGAAATTCTTTCCTCATACTAAGGAAATTCTCTCTAATCAAATAATATTAAAACATAATTTTTTAGTAGTTAAATTTATTCTGTGTGCTTTATAACAAGACAAACTGGTACAGATAGATATACATATTAATAAAACACCAGCAGTCTCTTTAGGAATCTTCCTCAAATAATAATAGCAATAACAGTTACAAATTATTGTGGATTTAGTATATAGTTGGCTCTGTGGATGTTTATATGCATAAATTGTACATAGTACAACCTTATGTGAATAATCATTCTTATATTAAATATCATGCCTAAATTTTTCAGCTGAAAATGGTGGAGGTGGGATTTGAACTCAAGTCTACCTTATTACATCTCCTGCCAACACACTAGACACCATAATCTGAATAGAATCTGTTTTTATTATGATCACCAGCATTTTAGAGAGGCATGATGTGGATAGTAATATGTTAATTGTTATTTAAATTTTAGTACAGCTTCTAACAACACCTTTTTGACTTGTGATACTTCTGACTCAGTTGATTCAACCTGGCCCTTGATCTTCCTTTTCCTCTACTGTAAACTTAAAAGAGGCATTGAAAGAAACTGTGAAAATATTAAAAGAGGTCAAAGACAGGCATCATATCTCAGTTCTTTGTACAGTTGCCCACTACCTTCTGTACTGCTGATACTCACCATACACTAGCAAGTAAATATTAAAATGAATTTACTTTGTATGATATAGTTCAACTTGTCACTACCACCTGTTAAAAAAAAAAAAGGAAAGCGTCATGCTCATACAATAGTGACCCAGTCCAAGAAGAGAGAAACTCTCTGAGTGTTTTAGGTACAGAATACATTTATGAATCACAATATCTTGTCCATATGTCTGAAGAAAAGCTCTTGTTTCACTTTGTTGCATCTTCTCGAGTTTCCAGAACATGTTGTGATACTTCGCTCTGGAAGCTGAGACAGGAGAAATGTGAATTGGAAATATTTTCCTCACTAAGATTTGTGTTTTCTTGTGGATAAAATGTGTTGAGTGTGTTTTAAAAATGTTACTGGACAGCTAGAAGCAGAAAATAGTGTAAATTATGACCTGGAACTTTTTCTATACAACTTCTTGCCACTGGATAAGGTACTTAGTTTATTCCATATGGAGTTTTCTATCTTGTGTGGTCAAACCGTGTTCTCCATTAGCTATATATATCACATTAGCTATATCACATTAGAATGTTAACCTAACATTCAGGATTATAAAAAGAAACACATTGAAATTTCTTAAAAGCATATCTCAAAGTTTAAAAATTTAAAAACTATTTGTAATAATT
Organism: Chaetophractus vellerosus; assembly: GCA_004027955.1. NCBI lineage: Eukaryota > Metazoa > Chordata > Mammalia > Cingulata > Chlamyphoridae > Chaetophractus > Chaetophractus vellerosus. Next base: position 8,558 of record PVKH010008352.1, on the reverse strand, counting down.
CTAAAATGAAAAAGATTTATCTCATTTAATTGTACAAATCATTTCTGAACTTTATTCCTAGACATCAATTACTGTAGGCATATTTTCAAGCATCTTGGAAAAGAGGCTTCAGATTTAAGTATATAAAATATGAGAAGGATATATTTGTAGCCAACTTTTAACCCTATGTTATATAAGGCTGTTTTCTACATATTAACTACTGCATGTAGAATATTAGATTTATTAAAGAAGAAGTATAATGGCCAATGATAGTGTTAAATATGTAGCAAATTAACCACAGCTTTGGCTTGTAGATTACAAGGCAAGATAAGATTTTTTTTTGTAAAATTATTTATGAGAAGTTTAAGATTTTGTTGAACACCAGTGTAAGTTAATTAGAAACTAATAATAATAATTATCCCTTATGTAACACAATGAAACAGTCCTCATTCTAAGCTCTTTACATATAGTAACTCATTTAAACTCTCCAACAACTCTATGAAGAATGCAGATTTGTAATTCTCTGTTTATCAATAAACAATCTGAGGTTCAGTGAAATTAATGAACTAGTAAATGGCAGAACCAGATTTTAAATCCAGGCAATCTGGCTCAAGAATCCATGACTATTTGTTAATGATTGCAAGTATTGTGATAACAAATGATTATTAGAAAAAAAAAAGGTGTATATTCTACTAGTGTCTTTGTAATAATCCAAGAAAAAAAAAGGAATTTAATACACACATTTTTCCAAGGCCTGTCTTGGTAACTGACAATTTGAAGGGGAGAACTGAGCAATTACAAAAATGAATTTGATGAGTAAAGAATCAATTTAGAAATTCCAAGAACTAGTTCCAAAAATGTACATACATATCTGTGGCAAAGACAAAGTCATCTCATTAAATATATTCTACATGTTTCATTTATGATTTGTCACTCCATATACTGCTCCAAGTAGAGGCTTGTGAACCATTTGGGTTCTTGGTTGCAGCAATGGAACCAAGACTGGATAAGTAACATCTTCAGAATCTTTGGCAAATCACAGAGTACTTGGTAAGACTGGAGAACTAGGTTCAGAAAATGAGCAGATGCCAAGTGAAACTGGATGCCAAGAGCATGACCACAGGCATTCTAAAGGAATAGTCTATATTAAGCAATACTCCTGGTGTCCCCTGACCTTGGCACCACCACTACCTCCAGGGATGTTCTTAACTAGCCCAGTAGCTTTAGTTGCTCCCTCAGAAGTCAACATCCTGGGAGGGAAGTATCTGATTCGTGAGTCTGGCTAATATAGTTATACCTTAGCCATCAGGAAAAAGGAACAAGGAAGCAAAGTTTATCTTCCCCTCAAGAAGAAAAAAAGTTAATGCCAGGGGAGTGGATGAAGCTCAGTGTTTGAGTGCTTGCTTCCCATGTATGAGGTCTTGGGTTCAATCCCTGGTACTTCTTAAAAAAAATAAATTAATGCCAGGTTCCCAAATATATATATAAACATATAAAATATTTCTATACAGTCAAAACCTTTAGCTCCTGTCATTCAAATACACCATTCTTGGATCCATACCATTTACAATATTCTATGCAGGGAAATGTTTAGGAAGTAGCAAATGAAGTCCAGGGTTTTCACCATTATTCTATGTTGCTCTCTCTGCCAGATGACAATTCCTGAACACTAACAGCATTTTCAATGCCTGTACCCCCTAGTAGGACAGATAACCAATTGATGATTTACCTCCTTTTCCCTGAAAATATATTATCTAAAAATATTAATAATAAAAAATGTGCTCCGTGAAGAAACCGTCCCTCTCTTGCTAGTTCTGTGGGTCCTTCCCCTGCTCCCTTAAAATCTCTCTGCTTTCATGTCAGGACTGGACCTACAGTGCTTTTTGGAGTATTGTCATTGGTCTACTGGTTCTGCTTTGCCTCAGTAAAGCAGAGAGCTAAAAGTGCCTGGGGGTTTACATACCGCTGGGCGAAGGAGGCCTTCACAAATAAATGCACCATAGTATGAAGCCCAGCTCCACTGCCTTCAGAAGGATAATCTCTAAGGTGTGATTTACAGTCCACAGTTCCTCTTCAGGAACAGGCTGAAGTTACACTCTATGGGACTTTGTCTGAAATCATATCCACGTTTACTCCCTCTAATCTCTGTTCTGTTTCCCACATCCCTTAACCCCAATAAATCTCTAGCACAGAAATCCTTGTCTCAGGGTTTGCTTCTGGGGAACCTGACCACCAATGACAGGGCTCTTGCTGAAAACAAACAAAACTCTTGTGATTAACTGAAGCAGAAAAATGATGAGTTGGAGGCATATTGAGCAGCTCATGAAATCACTGGGAAGTGTGAAAGCTGGTATGCAAAACTGGTAAGAAACAAAATGACTGGAAAGCCAACAACACAGGCAATGTCATGCCATAAAATATGTGATTCTATAAGTTACATACATTGGTGTACATACTAAAAGCTCTCCACCACTGCCATAGCCATAACTAGATATTTCCCTGCCAGTGGACATGGGCATTTCATCACTGACATTGCCAGTGCAAACTGTGCCTTTGCTCTTGGGGCAAAGGAATAGGAGAAGACTGGCTGCTCCCACTTTAATAATTTGACCACCCAGTGGGAGGAAGGCCAATAATTGGGTGCATTCAAAACTTCCTGGGACTTAATTTTAAAATACTCCAATTTTCTTTTATAATTACACTCATTAATTTCCCCTATCTTAAAGGTTCTTCTTCCCTGCCATCTTGCATTCTTCATATATCTAAATCCTATCCATCTTTTAAGACATAACACGTATACTAGTTAGAACATTACAATGTCCCTGATTGATCCTGTTAAAAATAATCTCTCCATTCTCTGGAAACTATTTAGTACTTTATCAATATCTTAATATTTGTATCCTATATGAGACTAAGTTCTTTCTAGGCATTTAACATGGTTTAACACAATACCTTGAACCACAATTGGTTTAATAAAATTTGTCAAATAAATTAGTGCAAAGGCTGTGGATATATTAGGAGAGGGATTTGGTATGCTTAACAGGATTTAGCAACTAATTAAATTTGGAGGTTTGGAAGAGAAAGTTGCTAAGTACAAGATGATGTCATTAAGAAGTTTAAAGAAAATAAAAGTAGCAGGCTTGACAATTGGAGTACCTAACAATAAATTAGTTGTGAACATACTAAGTTTGGAATTCTTGAAGTCCTTTCACATTGTCCATTATAGACTCAGAACATTGAGTCTGAAGTTCAACTAAAAAGGGAGAGATAACATTTTAGATTTAAGTGTTTTCAGAATGTAAGTGCCAATAGAAGCCATATAAATAGATGAGACCACTCAAGGGAGGAGGGGATGCTTAGTGTGAGGAGAGAAAAGAAGTATTTTGAGAAGGGAGCTCTATGAAATACCAAAATTTAGGAAGCAAGATGAAAAGATAACAAGTAGAGCAAAAACAGGATGCAACTGAGATTAGGAAACCTGTGAGTCCCAAAGAGTGTATAGAAGGAAGACATCTTAGGAGAAATCATCTTTTTAGCTATTAGGCTGTGTGATGGCTTGTATTATTAGCCTTCTTCAACCTTTCCTGTACTGATGCTACTTTTTATGTAACTTTGCAGTTACTGACACAAAAGACAGCTTGTACTCCCCAAACCCTTGAATTAAGGCTCAATCATGAGACTTACTTTGATTAAGTGAGAGTAACCAGTTCTAAGCCTAGGCCTTAAAGGAATCTCTCTTTTGTCCACTTGACCCCCTGCACTTCTGTCATCACCATGAGCAGAACATGCCCAGCCAGCTCACTGGTCCAAGTCAGTAAGACACTCATAAAGAAGATCTGGACTCAACCTGCACTTAAACCTGCCCACTCAGCCCAGCCAAGAGCAGTTGTGCCATTACAGTATAATTAGAAACGTATGCAAAAAAAAAAAATGTGCATGGTTGTATACCATTGGGATTTTGTTTGTAAGAATCAAGAGCTGACTGATAGAGAAGGATGTTGGTGACTCCAGCAAAATAAATGAATATGAATTAAGCCAATGGAGCTTTAAATCAGGTTATCAGTAGCTTGAAGGATAAATTTAAAGAATGAACTAAGGTTGGTGAGAAGTTAGTCATTGAAGGGCTGCAAATAACTGAATAAGTAAATCTTCTGACAACTAAATATAAGAAGACGATGAAGAAAAGGTGAGAGAGAAAATAACCTTATTTTGAATGCACAAACCAGGAAACGGATTTCCAAATACACATTTTGGCATTTAAAGCATTAATAGTTAATGGAGAAAATTTCAGGGTCATAAGGGAACTGATTTTGGTTAGGTAAGTTGTGACAGTACTGTTTAAATCATGTCATATAGAAAAGATAGTCTGTACTATACAGTGCGAAATTATTCAGATACTATAAATTTCCCTTCAGCCAAAGAAAAACTAACAATCTTAGCTTAATTGCAGCAACTTTATAAATTGGGAAAAAAATACCACCTAAATAGATGAAACAAGATGATTCAAATGAACACTAGAAATAACAGCTAAACATTGCCAATCTGGCAAATTGGCCTATATGCAAATTAGTAAGGTTTTAAATAAAATAAATACATCAAAAAGCATGCCTGTTCATTTATTTTGACATTTTATAATTTAGTCTAATTATTAGTGAAACTGTAGCCCATTTAGCTGGCCTTTGGTATAGTTTGTGAAAAATATGACATTTCAGTCAAAAAGGAACTTTCTTTCTCTTTCTGCAGGACATTCAGGCAAGATACTTAGTGGAGTAACTAATTAAAATTAAAATGTCAAATTTTACCCACATTTCTGTGCAATAGCCAAAGATACATATGGACTAGCAACCAGAGAATTCAAAATGGGCTCTTAGTTAAATCCATGCATTTCCAGAGATGAATCTGTGAAATTAATTCTCATGACAATGCATGAACTACATATTATGCCTAATGATCAGCTTTATATATCAAACATAGCTTCATTCAGGTTAACATGATTTTGCCATTTTACCAGTTTTGTAAAACTTTGTGTAATCTTATACTTTAATACACTGACTCTCTCTTCATTGACACACATTTGACCCTGGAAAGTCCAAAAATAATGATATTGCATTTTTTAGCTCTATTTTCACTTAATCTTGTATTCATGCCATGCTTGCAGATAATTATTTTAAGAACAAGTAATTATAGTTTTTTTTTAAAATTAAGTTGGTTTTATTTTTTATATAATTTACTTCATATGAAATAATTCCTAGTTTTGTCAAGGATTACAATCATATTTTGCTCGCTTCAAATTATCAGGGCCACATACAAGTGCAACCTAGCAACATTTCCTCCAATTTGGTTTTCTAAGTAAACAAAGCCTGCAGCACTGTCTTCCCTTAATGAGGAATGCATCTGAGTCTTTTCAGATGAGTCTTTTAAATCAAGGGGCTGTGCTTATTAAACAAAGATGATGCTATTGATTCAAAGGGCATGCTCTTTGAGCAGTTTTTCCTAATTGTTTGTGCTGATCCATATACATTTTACATTTTAGTTCACATTGTAGCCACACACATTTTATAAAATGCCCAGCCAAGCTTAGAGGCTTATTATAGGCATAGCATGATACAACACTCAGTGGCCAATGAATAGTAGACCCCATGAACTTGGCATTATTAATGGTGAGCGGGGCTAACTGCCTGATAGACACATTAATCCTAGTGTCAACATCAAGAAGAATTTCTTTTTGAGGTGACATAAGTTATATGTACACAACTAAAATAAGAGGGCAGCAATATAAACAACTGGAAGTAAACTTTTCAAGTTTAAAAGAAAACATATTTTCCTTCATCTATATCTGCAGATTCCATTTTTTTTTAAATAAGAGAAATGTTTGACCTTCACTAGTAAAAACAGCAGTGTATGAGCCAATTATCATGTAATTTTCAGTCCTCTTTAATTGCACGAGCAACATTAGCTCATTGGATAGAACAGTGCCCTAGACTTTTACTCATTTTCCTTGCTCAAGATGCAATTGTAAGTATGTAAAAGTTTTGCTAGAGTACCTGGTAGATTTACCATGAAGCCCTTGGTAAGATGGTAAAATTTGATTTGACAAAGATCATTTCCTGTCATTTTAGTAAATGTTTCATATGCACCTAAAAGAATTTCAAATTTGGCATTAGTATAGGGCACACTATATGACAATTAAGTAGGGTTTATTAATTGTGCTGTTCAGATTTTTAATATCCTCTTTCTTTTTTTTTTGGTTACATGTTTTATTAGCTCTTAATATTTTGTGAATGGTATCTAATATATTTGATTGAATAGAGATTTAGAATGGTTGTATTTTCCTATTGATTTACCCCTTTATCATTGAGAAATTAGTTTAGCTCTAGCAATGATCTTGCCTTAGCATAGTCTTTGTTTAATATTGTTATAGCCATTTAAATTTTCTTTTTCTTTGCATTGGCATGGTAGACCTTTTAGTCTATCCTTTGACTTTCAAATCTCTCTATATGCCTCTATTTAGACATTTCTCTTTGGGCCAGTAGAGGTGTTTTACTTTTTGTTTTATATCTAACAAATTTTTTCTTTACTTGAGTATTTTGTTCATTTACATTAAATTCAATTACTGACATATTTGGCTTCATATATGCCAACTTACCGTTTATTTTCTATTTAACCAACCTGTCTTATGTTTTCATTGTCTCCTTTATTGCTTTATTTTGGATTAATTTGCTTTTAGGGGGTTCTTTTTTTAGATTCCATTTTCCCCTCTCTTGTCAGTTACAACTTCTTTTCCTATTTTTAATGGTTACTGTAGATATACTGCATATATTCTTGAAACATTACAATCTAATTCAAGTTATTATTTTTGGCATTTCCTCTCTAATGATAGATCCGTGGAACACTTGAACTGCATTTATACTCACCCATTTTGAATTATTGTTTTCATAAATTTTAACTACATATATTGACAACTTCATATATCATCATCATCATTATTCTGTCATATCAATATTCATTCATCTTAATTTTTCCTTTACTAGTCACTGCTTTCTATATTTACATTTCCTGGGACCACTTTATTTACACCTAAAGAGTTCCCTTACATGTGTTAAGTGGAGGTTTGCTGTCAAACTCTTTCACTGCTTTCTATATTTACATTTCCTGGGACCACTTTATTTACACCTAAAGAGTTCCCTTACATGTGTTAAGTGGAGGTTTGCTGTCAAACAGTTCTATATGCTTTTGTCTGTAGGAAATTATACTTAATTCATTATTATTTTTAAGAATATTTTTGCTGAGTAGAGAAATCTTTGTTGACAGTAATTTTCCTTTCAGTATTTTAAAGAAGTATTTCCACTGTCTTCTCACTCATTTTCATTGGTTTTTAAAAGAAGTTGGTTGTCAGTATTATTTTTTGTTTCCTTAAAAGTACTGTGCTAAAAAAAAAAAATTAAAAAATAAATAAATAAATAAAAGTAATGTGTTTACCTTCTTCTGGCTACTTTTAAGATTTTCTCTTTGTCTATGGTTTTCTACAATTTTATTATATGCTGTTTCAGGTTCCTAGGCTTCTCAAAGCAAGCACAAAGAAATGGGTGGAGTTAAAAAAAAGGAATTTATTCACTCACAGCTGAGGCTGGAAAACTGGAAAATATCCAAATCAAGGCATCATCAAGGCAATGCTTTTGTCCCAAAGACTGGCTGTTGGTGATCCTTGGCTCTGCTGGCACATAGCAAGGCACATGGTGGCTTCTTCTGGTCTCTTCTTTCTCTTCTGTGTTTCCATTATTTTCAGTTTCCTGCTTCCATGGCTTTCTCTCTCTCTCTCTCTCTCTCCTTCCCCCTCCCTCCCTCCCTCCCTTCCTCTCCAGTCCATTTATAAAGAACTTAAAAAATAGGATTAAGTCCCATCCTCTGTGAGGTGGGTCACACCTTAACTGAAGTAGCCTTATCAAAAGGCCCTACTTACAATGGATTCACACCCACATGAATGGATTGGATTTAAGGACATGGTTTTCTGGAGTACATACAACTTCAATCACATATGCCTAGAAATGGTTTACTTTGTATTTATCCTGCTTGGGATTCACAGAGATTCTTAAGTATATTTTGAGGTATTTCACCAGTTTTTGAAAATTGCAGGCATTATTTTTTCAAAAATAGCTTTTTGTCCCAGAAATCCTCTCTTTTTTCTCCTTCTAAAATTTGAATTTTGAATGTAAATTACAAGTTTAAATGCTGTTTTTGGTATTTTTCATTTGTTTCCCTGTGATTCAGGTATGGAAATTTCCTATTGATATGTGTTTCAACTCACAAATTTTCTTTTCTGTTCATATCTTATTAGCTGCCAAATTTATCTATTAAATCTTAATTTTAGATATTTTAATATCAGTTCTAGAATTCACATATAAATCTGTCTTATAAATACTCTATCTCTATGTGAAATTCTCCTTTTTATCCATGTCTTTCTCTACTTTTTTGACCCGTTTGTCATAGTTATTTTTTATTTATTTATTTTTTTAAAGATTTATTTTATTTTATTACATATCTCCTCCCCCCCCCCGTTGCGGTGATGCACTGAGGCCGGT
>PVKH010008351.1:0-19548 GCA_004027955.1 Chaetophractus vellerosus | reverse complement strand
AATGAGATGGCTAAAGAAATTAAGGATATTAAGAAGACATTGGATGAGCACAAAGAAGAATTTGAAAGAATACAGGAAAAATAGCATATCTTATGGGGATGGAAGGTGCAATAAATGAAAGTAAAAATACACTGCAACCATATAATAGCGAATTTGAAGAGGCAGAAGAAAGGATTGGTAAGCTTGAATAAATGGCCTCTGAAAGTGAACATACAAAAGAACAGATGAAGAAAAGATTGGAAAACTTGAACAAGGTCTCAGGGAACTAAAGGACAGCAAGAGACATGCAAACATATGTGTCATGGGTGTCCCAGAAGGAGAAGAGAAGGGAAAAGGAGTGGAAGGAATATTTGAAGAAATAATGGTAGAAAATTTCCCAACCCTATTGAAGGACATAGATATCCATGTCCAAGAAGCATGACATAGTCCCATCCAAAAAAATCCTAATATGTCAACTTCAAGACACATACTAATCAGAATGTCAAATGCCAAATACAAAGAGAGAATTCTGAGAGCAGTAGAAGAAAAGCAATGCATAATGTATAAGAGATACCCAATAAGATTAAGTGCTGATCTCTCACCAGAAACCATGGAAGCAAAAGAAGGCAGTGGTTTGATATATTTAAGATACTGCAAGGGAAAAACTTCTAGCCAAGAATCATATCTGGCAAGAATGTCTTTCAAAAATGAGGGCAAATTTAGAATATTCACAGATAAACAGAAACTGAGAGAGTTTATAACCAAGAGGCCCTCTTTGCAGTAAATACGAAAGGGTATTCTAGCACCTGAAAAGAAAAGACAGGAGAGAGAGGCCTGGAAGAGAGTCTAGAAATGAAAATTATATCAATAAAAGTAACTAAAAGTGCCAAAGAGTGGTGAAAATAAATATGACAGATAAAACCCAAATATTTAGGAATAAACTTAACCATGATGTAAAGCACTTGTATTCAGAAAACTAAAACTCATTGTTAAAAGAAATTTAAAGAGATCTAAATAATTGGAAGAACATTCCACGTTCATGGATTATAAGACTAAATATCATTAAGATGTCAATTCTACTCAAATTGAGTACAGATTCAATGCAATCCTGATAAAAAATTCACCAGCATTTTTTTTCCAACAAGAATTAATTTTTATTACTTTAATTTGGCTTATTCAAAGTACCATTGCATTTCACAGTGAAAAAAACAAAGCCTCTCCAACATACACAAACTTTAGAGCAGAATTTGATTCAAACACTCTAATCAATAAACATCTAGAAAAATGTGGTGAATTTTACTGATGAGGTAATGGAAAAACTAAAGCAACAGTCTGCATAGTTTTGTGCATCCTCTGAGTTTCCTTAACCAAGAACTTAAGTAAAAGCAAAACTTAGCTTCAAAAAAGGTAACCCCTCCCCCAAATGATTAGATAGCTTATAAACTATACTGAATTGGATCAAATAAAAATTCCCACTACTATAAAATAGAGCTGGTACTTCAGGGAAACACAAACCCCCCAAGTGTTGAGCTGATACAGTCCTGGATAGGGAAGTGCTCGGTTCCTGTGGACAATGGCCAAGCCCCAGGCAGAGAATTCAGGCCTTTAGCTGGGCTAGCCATCCCTGCCCTCACCCCCACCCCTGCCCCCAACCTCCCTCTCTGCCTAGACTGTGGAAGTAATCGCCGCCACAATTTTGACACATGCTTGGGCTTGAATTTACTCATGAAAATCTTAGCAATTTGCTGTTACTCATCCCCTGCCACCAGCTCAGTTACATGGACTTGACAATGGAAGCACACTCAAAAATGTCACATGAAGAGGACCCCGGAAGGCCTGGACACAAGTTTATCCCACCTCTAAACTCAGGCTGAGTGACTGAATCTCTTGGCCTTGGCTTCCTCCTCGAAAAACACAGATGGATATAAACTTCCTGCCAAAGGTAGTCATGACTCTTAGGAATTGAGAATAACGAATAGTCCCTGACACTAGAGCTGATCTGAGCAGTGTCCATGGTTTGGGCAGTGCGAGGGGACACCAGGCGCCGGTCCGTAGGAATTGAGAATAACGAATAGTCCCTGACACTAGAGCTGATCTGAGCAGTGTCCGTGGTTTGGGCAGTGCGAGGGGACACCAGGCGCCGGTCCTGCTCATGGAGAGGGCTTTTTCTCCAGCCTTCCTAACAAACTTTCAGTAACCCACTTTGGACCCAATTCTTTATCTTCTATCAGACAGCCTGCTTTCAATAGCCTTAATTAATATGTAAATCCAAATCACTGCCCTTCCCTCCATAGGGAGAAGAAAAGACTATAAAAGGGATGTTATGACTATACCGTTAACAGATTTGATGCCAGAATTATTATACCAATTAAGCAGATTGCATAGGAAGATCACTAGAGACCCATTGCCACCTGAAGAAAAAAAAAAAAAACATGTCTTAAAAGCCAGTTTGCCATTACAGGGAGCTTTGATCTGAGACATAAAAACCACATTCCATTCCAAAAATGAGTCTTCTCCAATCCAAAGAAGAGACAAAGTATTTTTAGGGAGAAGATGATGGAAAAGACCTGGTTAATTCTAGTATCAAAGGCAGTCTTCAGAACATCCCAGTCCAACATGGCTCGGAGGCCAAAGATTTCTCATAGATCATTCTAGAGACGATGAGTCTGAAGCCCAGGCCAAGGCCCTGCCCAGGTGCTCTGCCAGGCTGTACATGTGGGCGCCTCACAGACTGGTTTCCTCACACACTCCAACAGGGATGTTACAGTGCCAATCATCCTCGGTGATTAGGATCACCACCGGCCAGTCCTCCAGAGGGTAGGTGGGGTAGACCGTGATGAACTCTTCAGAGTCGTACTTGGAGAGCCGGTACACCTGTACGGTGTGGTGCACAGCATAGGCGAGAAGGAATATTTCCACCTGTTCAAGGCCACCAGTGTGCCCCACCTGGTTGAGGTGGTTCCTCAGAAGCTGCCTAGGGTCATTCGATGGGTCCCGAGCAAACAGGAGCACAGAGAAAAATGGAACTTCCTTTCCCTTCTCTTTATCAGCATATAGTTCAATGGCTGTGTTTAGCATTAGAAATTTTACAGCTTAGTAGAGACTATATTCCTCCTCTTCATTTGTGAACAATTCATCACAAGCTTTCTGCCTTGCTTCTGCAGTTCTCATTTCAGTCAAGCCTGCCCAGTTCTTCCTTAGCAGAGTGAGGGAGGGAATCCGTAATTTTACCAACAAGGTCCTCGCTTTTTCCATCGAATTTCAGTCCAAGTTTCCACTGCTTGATGCAGCTGTATCTCCTGATCAGTTTTTCTGGTAACAGCATGAGCTCGGGGTCCCACAGCCAAGGGGGCAGCTCGGCCGGCTGGCTCATCGCCTGGAACAGCATGGCCCTCAGCACACAGTAATTATCACCATGGACTCGCCTTATGGAGGTGAATTTCTGCGAAACCTCCTAGAACCCTTTTTCATACATGTTGCTTTTTGCGTATTTCCCCTCCATTCTTTTTTTGCAGTAGACCATGATATCCATTTCAGGAGCTACAGTAATCTGAGTTCTGATAACCCTCTTTCATGTATAAGTAATTGTTTCTCCTTTTCTATTTCATCCGCAGCACTATACATGTCCTCCTCATGCTCTACCCGGCACCGCTTCGCCGGCTGCGGCTGCCCGCCAGTCCCCGCCTTCCCGCCCTCCCGCCCCGGGGTTCTCGCTGGGCACCGGGTCGCGGCCACTGCCTCCAGCAAGGGCCTCTCCGCGCACATCACGCAGGTCCACGATTCGGTTGGGGCACGGTCTCCCCGACTCATGCGGCTGCCCGATGCGGCACCGGCGCCTAAGGGCTCTGGCTGGCTCCTAGCGATGTGCGCCCCTTCTGTCCTGGCGCCGTGGACAGGGCCACTCGCCTGCCACATTTTGGAAATAAATGGAAAACATGATTATCAAATTTATTTGGAAGGGTAAGGGGTCCTGAACAGCCAGAATATCCTAAAAAGGAAAAAGCAAGGTTGGAGGACTCTCATATCCAGACTTGAAGATGTAATACCTAGCTACGGTGGTAAAAAATAGCACGGTACTGGCATAAAGACCAACACATAGAACAACGTAACTGAAATTATGGTTGAAAAACAGACCTTCATATGTATGTTCAAGTGAATTTTGAATCGCCTGTCAAACCCACCCAGCTCTGGCAGAGCAGTCCATTCAACAAATGGTGCTGAGAAAACTGGATAGCCATAGAAAAAAAGGGAAAGAGGACACCTATCTCACACCTTATCCAAAAATTAAGTCAAAATGATTCAAAAACCTAAATATGAAAGAAAGAACAATAAAGCTTCTAGAAGAAAATGAAGAAAAAATATCTTCATTACCTGGTGGTGGAATCTTAGAGATAAGAGGAGGACCGAGATGGATTACTGATATTTAATGCATGTAGAAGTTTTAATTAGCTTTACTGTAAAAGTGTAGAAATGTACAGAGTTGATGGTAACACATTATAGTGAGTAACAGCTGGTTTATAAATGGGGAAGTGGGTGAAAATCGTAGTCTAAGGATGGAAATGCTAATTGACAGAAAGCTAGAGAGTGATCTAGGGACTGAATAGCACAGCAAACCCAGAGGTGGATGAGAATTGTGGTTGATGGTACATATGCAAGAGTGTCCTTTGTGAGCTAAAGCAGATGTACAGCACTATTGCAGGGTGTCGGGAATGTGGAGAAACATGGAAAAAATATAACTGGCATGAACTATGGACTGTTGTTAACAGTAATAATGTAATAGTTTTGCATCTATGCCAAAGATGTACTGTGTTGATAATGGAGGAGTATGGAAAATGTGTGCCAAATGTATGCTGTTGACCTGGTAATAATCAGATGATATTACTTTATAATCCGAAAAAAATGTTCTATCATGGTGTGGTGTGTTGATAGAGAGGCGTTGTTTTGGAATTATGCACATTTGCATGATTGTTTTGTAAGTTTACAACTTCTGTCATAAAAATATATTTTAAAAAATAAGAATAGGGTGCATTGGGGGAAAAATACACCAAATATAAGATAAGGACAATAATTAGTAGTAAGATTTTGACAGTATTCTTTCATAATTTTTAACAAATATTTCACGACAATGCAAGGTGTTGTTGGAGGGTTGATGTATTGGACCCCTGTATGATGTTATGAATGTTTGCTTTGTAAGTTCACAACTTTTACTATACACTTATTGTGTAAGTATGTTCATGTATAAATGATATAGTAATAACAATAATAATAGGGTAGGTTTGTGTAAAATACTTTGGTTAGTAGTAAGATTTTGAGGATGCTCTTTAACCATTAGTTAAAAATGTTTAACAACAATGCAAGGTATTTATGGTAGAGTGAGGTATGAGAGCCCTTTATGATGTTATGTATGTTTGTTTTGTAAGTTCACAGCTATTGCTATACACTTATTGTTTATCTATATTCATGTATGAGTGACTTCAATAACATTTTTTAAGAATGTGGTCCTAAGTCTCCTCAAAGAGTTAAAGGAAATCATGGACAGTTATAGATAACCACAAAAAGAATAGCAATAGATGTGGAAATTATGAAAAGAAACCAAACAGAGCCAAAAATCACAGTAAATGAAATTAAAAACTCCCTAGAGGGGCCGGCTCGATAGCCCAGTGGATAGGGCGCCGGCATACCACATGGGAGGCCCCGGGTTCGATTCCCGGGGACCTCTCCTAGTGGGCAGACCGCCTTGAGAATGGCAAGCCGCCATGGGCAGGCCGGAGCCGCCGTGGGCAGGGCAAGAAGCTGCCACGGACAGGGCAAGAGCCGCATGGGCAGGGCAGGTCGCCCGCGGATGGAGCGCAGCCAGCCACCAGCGAACTGAAGCAAGCGCCGGCCGTGAACGGACGCAGAGACCGCCCACAAGCGGGGAAAAGCCACGCCTGCGCAGTGACCACTCTCGGCGCATCGCCGCAGCGGGGGGAAGGGGAGATATGCAATAAAATAAAATAAATAAATAAATAAAAATTTAAAAAAATAAAAAAAAAAACTCCCTAGAAAGGCTCAACAGCATATTGGAGCTGGCAGAATAAAGAATCAGAGAATTTGATGATAAGACCATTGAAATTATTTAGCCAGAGGAGCAGAAAGAAAAAATGAAGAAAAGTGAACAGAGCCTAAAGATCATGCTGGGCACTATTAAGCATACCAAAATACCTATTTTGGAAGCCTCACAAGTAGAAGAAAGAGAAAAAGGGGCAGAGGGAATATTCAAAAAATTAAAGACTGAAAACTTCTCAAATTTAATGAAAGACATGTATATACACAGACAGAATGCTCAAAAAACTCCTACTAGGATAAACCAAAATTGACCCACAACACAGCATATTATAATCAAACTGTCAGATGCCAAATATATAGAGAAAGCCATTAGTGAGAAGCAATGAATCACATAAAAGGGATCTTCAGTAAGATTAGATGTTAATTTTTTGTAAGAAACCATGCAAGCAAGAAGGCAGGGAGATGACATACTTAAAGTACTGAAAGTGAAGCCAACCAAGAATTCTTGCCAACAAAAAATTCTTTATGTGGCAAAACTGTCTTTCAAAAAAAAAACTCACAGTTTGTGTATACTATTTTATTTAAATTGGTATCAAAGCAAACAAGACTGTTATAGATTTTTATAATAAATTTAAGCCATATGTAACTACAAAGAAATATTGGAGAATGTGCAAGTCCATAGAGACAGAAATTAAAGTACAAATTGCCAGGAGTAGGAAGCAGGGAGAAAGGAAGTTAATGCATAATGGGGGTAGGGTTTCTACTTGGGTGAGGTAAGAAACTTTTGGTAATGGAAAGCAGTAAGAGTACCATATTATTGAAAATGTGATTAATCCCATTGAAGGTAGGCTTAGGAGTGGCTGAGTTGGGAAAGTTTTTGCTGTATATACGTTCCTGCAATTTATAAAAGGGAAAAAAAAAGAATAACTAAAGAGACAATGACAACTGAATGTGGTACATATTTCTGAATGAGATCTAATGAGGGAGGAGAAAAGGCTCAAAAGGGCATTTTGAGGACATATGAAAAAATTGAAATATAGATTGTAAACTTTATATCAATATTAAATCTCTTGTACTTGATAACTTCATTTAAAGTGGCTACAAAAGTGAAAATCCTTATTCTTACAAAATATACATGGCTATATTAAATGTTCAAAGAGCATGATGTATACAACCTACACTGAACTGTTCAGAACATGGGTTGATTGACAGTTAGATGCATGGATACACAGAATGATATGGCAAATGTGGCAAAATGCTAAAAATGGTGGATCTGGGTATCTGGGGGGTAAGATATGTAGGAGTTATATTTATAGGGATTGTATTATATTTATAGATCTTCTATAAATTTGAAAGTTTTACAAAATAAATTATTAAAAAGAGTCTATTACTCTTTTTAAAATCTTGAAAGGAGCTAAAATATTTCTTGATATGGAAATGAATAATTTTAATTACATATTTGATGCAGTGTATCATGTGACTTCAAAGATTCAAAGAGTGAGAATGGGACCAAAGGGTACGTTCCTTTAGGGAAATAACACATTTCCAATTGGACAAATACCCAGGAAATGATCTCAGAGTATGAGAATATATACCATTGTGATCTCTCTTCTTTCTTTTTTATAATTATTGATGATATATTGCAGAAAATTAATAGCAATACAGGAAAATGAGATGCAGATCATTGCTGGGGTTCACATAAGGCACCTTCAGATAAAAGTATTTTTCTTTTTTCTGGTAAGAAAGATTGGCACAAAAGGAAGGCTATACTATTCTTTACTGAAGGAGCTTTGTAGAAAACTTAGGTAATTTTGAAACCATTAATGACAGAAGTAGCATTGTTTTATTTTGTTTTTAAACCAAACTTGTAAAGCTAGATTTGCAATAAGTATACATTGATGACAAAATTCTGTTATAAATTTAGAAAATTATATTGAAGGAACTTTATTCCTTTTACCAACATAAATCAGTTACCTCAAGCTCTTTCAGTCATTGTAAAGCCTGTGACAGGTATATTAATAACCAAACAAATAAGTAAATGAATGAAAATAAACTGAAAATGGATTATATTCAATTACATTTAGCTATGACATTTGGTTTCCTTTTTACATTTTACCTAAAATTCTGGAAAAGTCATTTGGTATTTGTTGACTGCTGAGTAAATAATGTTAAATGCTGAGTGAAAAAAATATATATATATGTTTCTTTTGTCTTAAAGAGTGTATGCCAATGATCACACTAAAATTAAAATTCGCTGTGAGGGATTGATGAAAGAATAGGTCAGGGAAGAGAAGAGGCACATTTCTCAGGCCTCAAACCTTACATTTAATGTTAAAATGTAAGACTTTAATTCATATTTCTTTACACAGTCAATGTAAAAATATAGCTATTGTCATCCTGGATCTATTTTATAAATTAATCATTTTCAAATAAAAATATTAAAAACTGAATCCTATTCTCTTTATATAGAACCCACCATGATCATTATCTTATTCGGGGAGACCCTTATAGCACAAACATATATTAGATATCGTATAGTCAAATTTTTAATATTTCTGAGGAGGAAACAACCTTTAAAAAGAAAGTCACTGTTCTTATGTTACCCATTGAGTATCTCATCCAAGTGGGGTACTGAGCTTTTTAATTCCACATTCACAGCATGCATGTGTGGTTCATATACTATTTTCACTTTTGCCTTTCAGAAACGCATATTCTGAATTCTACTGAAGAAATCACTGACCAATAAAATTCCACAAAAGTTGGGAAGGATGCTTATAAAGTCATTTAACCTGTCTTAATAACAAAATTGGATATCAGCATGAACCATTCTTTCTGATAAACAATTTTTACTCCTTATTCTCATTTATATTTTATCATAATGAGATGAAACTGACAATATGGAAAGGACAAACCATTCAGTGGTAACTGAGTTCATTGTACTGGGCCTTTCCAAATCTCAGAAGCTTTGGATTTTATTATTCCTGGTTTGCTCTGTGGTCTATGCAGGGATTGTGTTAGGAAACTTTCTCATTTTGGTCACTGTGACCTTTGACTCATGCCTTCACACACCAATGTATTTTCTGCTTATCAATCTCTCCTGTATTGATATGATTCTGGCTTCATTTGCAACCCCTAAGATGATTGTGGATTTCTTCCGAGAACAGAAGACCATCTCATAGTAGGGTTTTTATACTCAGATGTTCTTCATACACCTCCTAAGCAGGAGTAAACTGATGTTGCTTGTAGCCATGGCAGAAGACAAGTATGTTGCCATATGCAAACACCTCCATTACATGACCACTATGAAGTCAGGAGTTCTCCTTGGGCGACTGCTATCCTCCTATGCAGTTGGATTTGTGCAGTCATCTAGTCAAATAGCGTTCATGTTGAATTTGCCCTTCTATGGTCCCAATGCTGTAGACAGCTTTTTCTGTGACCTTCCCCTTGTGATCAATCTGGCCTGCAAGTACACCTACATGCTACAGCTCTTGGTCATTGTTGACAGTGATCTCCTGTCCTTGGTCTGCTTTCTCTTCTTGCTTGTATCATACACAGTCATCATATATTCAGGTAGGAATCATGCGGCTGGTGGATTTTCTAAAACATTCTCTACTCTTTTAGCTCATATCACAGTTATGACACTGTTCTTTGCTCCATGTGTTTTTATTTATGTACGGCCTTTCAGCAGATATTCTGTGGATAAAATTCTTTCAGTATTTTACACGATTTTCACCACTCTCTTAAATCTATTATTTAAACATTAAAGAATCAAGAGGTAAAAGCAGCTATTAAGAAAATAAGGATTCAATATATAAATTCAAAACACATATTGTAGGTGTCACTTCTGAAGAGATACTTTCTTGCTTAGACATAATTAAGAAATGGATTTATAACGTGTTTCCAGTTCTGTATAAGAAAACAGTAGATGTAATTGTTAAAAAGCAAACACCTTTTCCTGTGACCTTTAATACTTGAAAGCTTTGACAATTGCAGCCTATCAGATTGGTATTTGAATTTAACCTCCACTATTTTACCCTTATGCAAATTTGAACAAAATTAATTATCTGTGATTTAGTTTCCTCATCTAAAATATAGAAATAATGATAGAAACTTTTCTAAATGTTTCTTTTATTGTTTTCAGCATGTTTCTAATCCTTACAAAACTCATGTTTTAGTATTGTTATTCTTATTGGTAATCTGTATTTATAGAATATAAACAGATGACACCTCACCATAGGTGTTTATCCTTGTGCCTGGTTAAATTCTACTCAATACCAGAAAACTGCATTTAGTGGTAATCTCTGGTTAATAGTGTATTGAATTTTAGTCACTCACTTGCCACAGGCACAGTGCATCCTACCATCTTCACATAATCATTTGAGCCCCTACAGAGTGTCAGAAGATATACCCAGGGCTTCATGAAATTCACAGTCTATGAATGGAGAATTAAGTAAACTTGTGATATTGTATCGAGGAGTGAACAACACTATGTTATCCAGATATGCATGGTTTTACAGGACAGCACAAGAGTGGCATCTAAGTCAGAGAGGTTTCAGGGAAGGCTTCCAGCAGGAAGAGGCATTAGATAGGTGGAGAAGACATTCCAGACAAAAGGACCAGTAAGTAAAAATGCATCAAAACATGAAACAACATGACACACTGGGAAGACAAAGGATAATTTCATAGAGCAGAGATAGGGTTTGGGGAGGTGGGAGTGAAAGATGAGTGAGGTGAGGGTGGGAAGTGGATAGTGGGATGGGAGTTGGTGACAAAAGATAAGGTAGAAATATAGGCCAAATTGAGCCAGATCATGTAAGAAAGGTGTAATCATACTCCTTGGCATTCAAAACTATGTCATCCAGAAAATAAAAAGACAAAAAAATTAAAAGAAGCAAGTTGGCATAGGCCACCCCTGCTCAAACTTGTACACTCTACAGCTTCTGTTACAAGTTTGCCTCCTTCTTCTCAGCTTATCTCTAAAACCCCTCTGCAATCTAGGTAAAACTAGGCCTAGAAATGAATGTAAGACAAAAAGAAATTTATGACAACTGGCTGTGGAAGAAGATGCCCACTGTCTTTCAACTTCAACAGAAATCTAAAGATAATCTTATTCCCTTCTATTCATAGACAAAACTCAGAAGAAACATTCAGGAGACAGAAAATTAAATTTTGAATACCATAATAACACTTCAATAGGTTATATTCTATGTTTTCTTCATTTTTATATACAAGTTAGTTGTTTTATATTGAACAACTAATTTTCTGAATAAAACATTTTATGTGCAGGTTGCATTACATTTGACTTCAAATACCTCTTCTTTGAGCCCAGCTCATGGAATGCTTTATAAGGTTATAATAAACCTAGAGGCTTGTGTTTGTGAGATTACTGGTTAATTGAGTGGCTGAAAATGTATTGAATAAATTATTGCAAAACTGTGTGATACAAATTATTTCTAAAAAATTTTTATGATCTCTTATGTCAACTTAAAAAAAAAACACCCCACGAGCTACTTCATGTTTTCCCCAAAGAGTAAGCTATCTCCATATAATTATTTTAAAAATAATCTATCTGGATACATTTGTCAGGTGAATTTGTGTATGAACGATTTCAAGAGGATTTTTTTTCTTTTCTCCCAACATGCTGTCTTCCATCACCATATAATACAGATTTTTTCACCATTATGATATTAGCAAGTGCAAGCTTTTGTCTTCCTTCCTTCCATCCATCCACCATCCATTTACCAAAAACTTACTGAGATTTGGGAAAGATACTGAACAGGAGGACCTCAGTATTTTATAGACTTGCTCTATCAAAGTAGCCTGTATGCCCACAGAGACCTTCTCTGTTCCTGCTCCCACGTGCTAAACTTTTTCTACAGGCTGATTGGAAAGGTATGTGCAATATAGAATTATCTTTGCCGCTGCCTGGGTTTTTGTTCAGCAAGATTTTTCTTTGGTTATGTCCCAGGATTAAAATTAAAAGAAAGTGAAAAGAACATTTTTGGGTTGCAAGGCCAATATGATTTTACCTGTAATGACACTGATATTTGATCTCTTCCTTTTTACTGAACCTATTTAATATATAGGTTCTCACCGGGGGGGAGGGACAGTTGACTTTACTTCAGAAAATCTTCCAATCAATTCTTAATAACTGTATCAAGCTTTTTTTTTTCATTTTTAAAGTTAAAGTATAGCTTACATATAGAAAAATAATCATCCTTTTTAGTGTGCAGTTCTGTGAGGTTTAACAAAAACCTATAGTCACATAACCACCACAGTTAAAAATAGAAGAGTTTCATCAATCAAAAAAATCCCCTGTACCCCTTTGTTGTCAACCTTCCTTCCCAGCACCTGCCCTTGGAAACCTGTGCTCTGCTTTTGGTCCCTAAGTTTTGTCTTTTCGCAACTATCACATATGTGTAGTCATACAATAAGTAGCCTTTTGAATGTGGCTTCTCTCACTTAGCAAAATGATTTTGAGATTCATCCAATAGCAAGTTATTCTACTTGGTGTAAATCTATGCCACATTTTAATATCTACCTACATATCCTCCCCTGGCCATTACTATTCCTCCAACTATTTTTGGATTGCCTCATTCAGTTATTCATTTATATTAATTAGAATGATTTTATCAAAGAATTTGAAATGTAAATGATTATAAATGTATTAATTTTTTACATTATTTAGTGACAAATATGATAAAGACAATATTGGGCTTTCTTATCCTAGAACATGGTTTAGTTCAGCACTTACTCAGGTCTTCATTTGAGTCCCCTAGGATTCCTTTATAACTTTCTTCATTAAATCTTGAAACATAATATTAGCTATATTATCGTATTGTACTCTTATGAACTCATTTGCAATTATATTTTCTTACTTGTCATTTCTGAAATTTAAAAGCTACAATTTTTATATATTTATTTTATAGTTAGCCACTATATGGAAGCCTCTAAATAATTCAAATTTCTGCTGATTTTCTTAGGAATAGTAAATAATGTCAAATCTACAATAATAGTATGCTTCTCTTATTTTTCAATATCTTATTTCATATTTCAGTTCATGACATACCTTGGACTTAATTTTTTTCTGAAAAGTAAAAATCAAACAGCAAATTTTATATATGAGTTTTTAGACAACCCACCTTCAACTAGGAGAATTTCTGATTTTAATATGCTTATACACTATAGTGAATATTTTGAGACTTTACAGAAATGAAATATTTTTGCGATAAAAACTACAGGTCACACACATTTGGAGTATTTAACCAAAAAATCTAATTGCTAATGATGTATAGTCCACATTTCCAATAGGTAGAAGTAAATAATTTTTAGACGGTATAAGAAATCTAAGGTGGTATAAGAAATATAGGAAAATGAGTCTGAAACTGGAAGTTAAAGTTCTCAGCAAAAACTGAAACACCTTAAGTCTATAAGGACCTTGTGTGACATGTATTGACTGTAATTCTCTTTTTCTATTCCTAGCTTTCAACAAGAAACAAAGATTAGGAAAATGGAGAATTTTAGAGATTGAGCTGGAGTCTTAATTATGTCCCAGTAGGCAAACTATAGGTAGTCCTAATTATACCTTCCAATGGTGCAGCAAGCTTTATAACTTTTTAACTTTTAACTTTTTCTAAGCTAAAATAGCCTTTCTCATAGACAAAGAGCAGTATAACTTTTGAGAGTATTCCTTCTACCAGTACCAGTCAGCTAAGTCCAAAATCCCTGGACATCACAGCCCTCTATCTTATCATTAGGAATTAATTCTTCTGAAAAAATAAAGCGGACTAGGAACAGGAAATTATCTGGATATTAAAATCTTTGTTCATGGTTTGAATTCATGGTCTGCCATAGATTTAAAAGCTAAGCCTTAACTCCCCTAAAAGTATGAATGATCCCTTAAGATATTAGAAGAAACTAAAAATTTATAATACTTATTATCACCTTGTTTTTCAGGTCTGTTTTACCCAGTTGTTCTTCCAAAAGTTTTTACATTAAGGACAACTGATCAGGTAGGTTGGCATGTTTAGAGAGAAGCAGGAATTGTTGGAGGCTACTAGAAGAGGGTCTAAATGCAGTCCTACAATTGCATTCAAAAGACAACATTTGAAAAATTGAGTCTGATGAGAAATCAAGTAAATGACCAGATATGTCTACTGACATTTATCTTAGTCATATCAAAGATGGTAACTATCAATAAGGGTAATATTGATTGTGCACTTGTCATGTGCCAATTTTATTTTAACTGATGTATATCTACTAATATATTCATCTTAATAACTGTGAGCTAGGTGCTCATTTTATGCCCATTTATATATGAAGGAAATGAAGAACAGGGAATTTATAACTTCCCCAAGATTCCACACCTAGCAAGTAGAAGAATTCATATTCAAACTCAGACAATGTATCTTCAGAAACCATGCACCTCTTCACAACTCCATAGACCTATAACATTTACCCAAGTTTTAGGAGACACTCTTGAAATGCTTGCCTTCCCTAATTCCAGAAAGAGTTTAAACATAACAGAGGGCTGTGCAACAAAGTGACAAAACAAATAAGCAAAGAATAATTTACTGCTCTTATACACTCACAACAAAGAAAACGAATGTAGAATGCTCCAATTGCAATATCTACTTTCTCACAGCTACTGGAGTTTTGGAAATTCTTATATGCAACAGTATGATAAAATTTAATTGTTGGTTTTAAAAACCCAAACTCAGAACAGTATATAGAGTATGATTCCATCTACAAAAAATCCAAATACTGACTCGTGTCAGAATTATGAGAAAAAATTTTAAACTAAATACAAATTTGCACAATGAAATGACAGAAAATAAAAAGCTGGGTAATACAAATTGATGACAACATGTGGGGATCCAGGACTCTTCATGCAATATTTGTGGGAGGATAAAAGAGTTTGGAGAGAAAGTTGGAGAATTTTACAGAAATTAAGTATATGCATGCACAACTGCCCTGTATTTTTTTTTTCCTGGGTACTGACACCCAGAGGAAACTTAGCACAGATATACAATATGGTAAAGCAAAAAGGTCTCATAGAAACTGCTCCAAACTAAAAGTATTGGAACTCTTTTGATGACCAGTTAACCACAATACCTGAAAAAAAAGCCATCATTTGGTAGGAATTAAATAATATTTGACAATTAAATGAGTTAATAAATGAAATAAATTTTCTTAACAAGTGACAGGTAGATATGAGTGCTGCATTTGGTTTCAGCAAAACCCATAATTTAAAATAATTAAAACCATGTAGTGTCAATGGGAGCAAAAGCTAATTAAATATTAATCAGCCATATCAGAGAATGTTCCTCTGCTTTCAAGTCTCTACATTCCCAATTCCCCCACCTATTTTTACTAACATAACCTATAATCAATATTTAGTACTCAATACATATTTCTAAAAAAAAATGTTCAGCAGTTGATGCTATTCTCTCAATGCTGCTTTTGTCTAAATGTGATATCCTGGGTTAGAACTAACAACTCCTTCTTCGTGTTCCCATTGTCCCTGCTATATGGCATTGGTATTTCAAGTTTAACTTTTTTTGCATTTTTTTGTTTATTGTTCATCAAATGCCACTAAGTTATTGCGAGGCTTGCAATGAAGCCTCATTTCTTTTATTCCCACTAGAACATTACAAAGTCTCTAGATTATGTTGGGTTCTCAGGGGAGATTCATATTACTTAATTAGTCAATTATAAGGGGAAGATATAAAGATTCAATGGAAATCAATTACGTCTTAACCATTTTCAGTTTGATGTGGCAGTGAAATAGTCAATATATTTCAGCAGAGGACAAGTAATTTGAAACTAAAAGAAGAGTGAAAAGAGTAACATGAGGAGAGCTGCAATGGCAAAAGGGTACCTTAGTTGTCAGTATATTTGCAGGCTCCCAATGAGGGATTGACCTCTTTTTTATATACTTGTTGATACCTGGAAAATCTAGCCTTATCCAAAAATGCATGGTTATCAAAGTTGCTTCTTCTGTGCATGTAAAGAAGTTTCCCTTGTTTCTAGTGTGTTTTGCAACATCTCTTATTTACAACAGCACATATTACATTGAAAGAAAATGTCATTTCAAGAAACATTTGATCAGTGTCTAGGATATGGTAGTTGCTAAGGTAAATAATGGATATTATTATTTAGGTATTTATGGAGAAAGATGTATTATGTTAAACTAATTGTTTTATTTAATGGAAGCATATTACAAATGAAAAACTCTACTGTACTATGTGAAAACAGACAGAGAAGCACAGGAAGATCAACTGAATGCTTGCAGAAAGAATATGTAAGAGAATAATTGCCAAAAATATCCGAATCAATAAGAAAGACTAAATATAAATGTCCAAGAAGCATAATGAACTCCAAACAGGATGAAACCCAGTACATTTGCTCCAAAAAATATATTGACCAAAATATTGAATGTCAAAGACAAAAAGAAATTATGAAATAAGGAAGAAAAAAATGATTTATCACATACAAGGGAACTTCAATAAGAAAAAGTGCTTATTTTTTATTAGAAAACTTAGAGGCAAGAAGGTAATGGCATGACATATGTAAGGTACTGTAAAAGAAAAGCTGCCAGTCAAAAAATTTATTTAAAAAAATCCATCAAAACTGAAGGAGAGTTTCAGACACTCATGGATAACCAAAAATTGCAAGATTTTGTCACCAAGAGACCTACACTACAAGAATTACTAAAGGGAGGTTGAAATGAAAATAGAATTTAAAAAAAACAGAATGAAGAAAACCATATTTTTGTTCTTTGATAAGATCAATAAGCTTTAAGCAAGATGGGCAAAAAAGGGGGGGGGGAGGGAAGAAATAACTAAAATTAGAAATGAAAGAGAGGACATTACTGCTGACCTCCCAATAATGAAGAGGATTATATGAAGGAACTATGAACAATTGATAAAAAATTAGGTAACTGATACGAAATGGACACATTCCTAGAACCACATGAGCTACTTACACTTACTCATGAAGAAATAGAGTATCTCAACAGAATAATAACAAGTAAAAAAATATTGAATCAATAATCAAAAACCTCTTAACAAATAAAAGCCCATTGCCTGATGTCTTCACTATTGAATTCTACCAGACATTTAAAGAATTAAAACTAATAATGCTCAACTCTTAGAAAAATTGAAGAAGGAAAATTGTCCAACTCTTTCTATGACAGCAGTGTCCTAATAAAAAAGCCAGATAAAGATATCAGACAAAAAGAAAATTACAAGCCACTAACCTTCATGAACATAGATACAAAACTCCTTAACAAAATACTAGTAAATCAAATTCGACAAATCTTCACTGCTCATGGTCCATCGGTCTCTTCTATTCAAACCTATATTTGATGCCAGAGTTTTAGGTGTACTTCCAGACCAGAGCCTATGTGCTGTCCATGTGCCAACTTGGTCCAGAGGCTCTGTGGACCTGCAACTCCTACTTTACAGCTCAATCCTCAACCAGGACACCTAGTGGTGAGATGATGATCGATGACGGTTATCCTGAGGAATGGAGAGAGCCTGCAGCTGCAGGAAGGACAACTCTTCCATCGTATCCATGGGATATAAGCCCCCCCACACTTGATGGTGGAGGGGACATCACCATCCCAGACTCCTCAGGATTGGGGGAAGAACTGTAGACTAGAATGGACTTGTTGGTGTCCTGTTATAGACTTGTGATACATGCAATGGAAGAAATTACAAAATTATGTGGAGCCAGGGGCCACTGGATGCTTTGGGGGCAGGGAGAAGGGAGGGCAATTGTAATACAGGGGCTTTTTTTTGGGGGACTTGGGAATTGTCATGGGTGATGTTGAAATGGAGGATATAGGCCATTTTATATCATCATGTATCATGCAGAACTGTATGGGAGAGAGGGTGTTCTACAGTCTGAACTGTGATCCATGCTTGATGGCAAAGCACCAAAATGTGTATATCTATTACAGGCATTGTGCCACAATGATGAAGGAAATATATGTGGGAGGTTGTGGGAGGTGTGGGAGGGTGGCATATCGGTACTCCTAAAATTTCTGTGTAACATTTGTGTAATCAATGTATCCTAAATATATATATATATATATAAATTAAAAAATAAAATGTGACTAAAAAAATATTTACCACGATCAGGAGAGATTTATTACAGGTAGGCATTTGTGACTCAATATTAAAAAATCATTAATGCAACATACTACAATAGTAGAATGAAGGGCAAAATCATTTCAAATAATGCAGAAAAGGCATTTGACAAAATTTGTAAATGACATGAATATATACACAGAGACTCCTGAAAAATATACCACAAAGCTACTAGAGCTAAAATAGAGTAAAGCAAAGTGGCAGTGTCCAAGATTAACATGTAAAAATCAGTGGTGATTTTATACACTAACAATGAATAACTTGAAAAAGAAATGAAGAAACAAATCCATTTACAATACCAATGAAAATAATCAAATATCTAGGAATAAATTTACATAAGGATGTAAAGAATGGTACAAAGAAAATTAAAACTTTGCTGAAAAAATTAAGAAATAACTACATAAATGGAAGGGCATCTTGATAAGATGTCAATTCTACCTAAAGTGACATATAGATTACATGAAATTTCAAACAAAATTCCAACAGACATCTTTGGAATTTCAACAAAGCCAAATCATCAAATTCATATGGAAGGGTGAGGGGCCCCAATACTATCTTGAAAAAGAAGAAAGTTGGCAGATTCACAGTCCCTGATTTAAAAACTTAGTTCAAAACTACATAAATCAAAACTGTTTGGTACTTGCACAAGATAAGACATAGAGACAAATGTAATCAAACTGAGAGTTCATAAATAAACCCATGTATCTTTGCCCAGTTGATTTTGACATGGGTACCAAGTCCACATAGTGGGAAAAGAATAGCCTCTTCAATAAATGGTGCTGGGAAAATTGGATATATATGTGCAAAAATATGGAGGTAGAACCCTATTTTACACAATAAATAAAAATTAACTTAAATAGATTGAAGACTTAAATATAAGAACTAAAATTATAAAACTCCAGAATAAAACATAGGGAAATACCTTCAGTACTTTGTGTTCAGCAATGGCTTCTTAGACTTCACACCAAAAGCACACAGAAAAGAAGAAAAGATAGATAAATAGGTGTTCTAGTCAGGGTTCTCTCGGGAAACAGAATCAACACGAGATCTCTGTTAAAAATATAAGATTTTATAAGAGTCTCTCACGTGACCGTGGGGATACACAAGTCCAGGTTCTGCTGGCAGGCTGCAAGCCAGGGGCTCTGATGAAAGACTGATGAAGGATCCTCGATGAGTTCCTGGGAGAAGTTCGCTGTCAAACGATGAGCTGGGAAATTCTCTCCGAATGTTGAAATCAGTTCCCTTTTATAAGCAGTCAACTGAATGGATAACAGCGTCATCCATTCTTCATCCAGTCTTGCTGATTGATGCAGATGCAATTAGCCCCAGGCTTGCTGGACCCAACAGCTGGGCACAATTACCTGGC
>PVKH010008350.1:0-19549 GCA_004027955.1 Chaetophractus vellerosus | reverse complement strand
CATGTGTATGTTTACATTTTGGAAAAAGGCAAAGGAAAAGCCTAGAGTTAGTTCAGTGGCATAAGCTACATTCAAGGCAGAAGAAAACGCTGGAGTATTTAAGACTTTTCTTTATCAGCCAAGGCATCTGAGGAAACTAAAGAAGGATTTCTTCTCTTAGGAATAGGAATGAAACAATTCCATTAGTGGTCCCTGCTCTTGCCTTACTCTTCCATACTTCATATCCACGTAGTATTAAAGACAAATGCAAGGAGGAAGCATGTCTCAGCCATGAGGTAACAGACATTTACATCAAGTAACCCAAAAAAGGGTATAATTTAGTTGAAATTAAGTATAATTCCAATTATTCATTTGTCTGACATGTAGGCATGAGTTCTAAATTGAAAAAACATTTTAATAATCTGTTTTAGGAAAAATATCCACATATTATCTTTATAAAGACCAACCAACCAATGATTGGTTGGTCTTTATAAAGGGTATTTATTTGGGGTAGAAGCTTACAGTTACCAGGCCACAAAGCATAAGTTTCTTCCCTCACTAAAGTCCACATGTTGGAGCGAGACAGCTGCCAACATTTGCCAGGGTTCAGGCTTTTTGGGTTCCTCTCATCCCAGGGCTGCAGCTGTAGACTCTCAGGTGAACAGCTCACTTGTCTTCTCCTGAGGTGCTCCTCTACAACATCAGAACTCCTTCACAAATCTGCTTCTCAAATCTGCTCCCTCTGCCTTTTGCCTTGCCTTTTATACTTGAGACCACACCCACTGAGGAGTGGGGCTCAATGCCCTCCTGAGGTGGCCCAGTTAATGCCCTAATCATAACCCAATCATGCCCAGATGAACAGATCAGTTTACAAGCATGATTCAATTTATATTTTTGGAATTCATAATTAGATAAAACTGTCAAACCATTACAATGCTTAATAACTGCAACTTATCATCATCATCATCATCATCACTGGAATTGTAATAATAACAGAATATTTAATTTAACACTGTTAAATATGGTAAATAGATAGATAATTTTCATAACTAAAATTTATATCATGCCACATATATAATGGTATTGTTGTCTTTTTGAAAATTTTGCTTTATCTTAATCTAGGATATAATTCATCCAATGCAAGATAAATGTGTTGTCATTCTTGGTATTAATCACAGAATATAATTTTTTATTAATAAATAGCATATTTATTGATTACAGTAAATATGTACTATTTCTTTTAAATGAAGAAAATCAAGGATATAAACCAGTGTTTAAATAATGCAATCAAGAGTAACATTGACAAGTCCTCAGATGACTCAAATTACTCTAAATTTCAAATTAAGACCACCTACAAATTGATCATATATATATATTCATTATATATAGTATATCATATTATACAGTGATAATATTATATTATAATTTTATTTTCTTAGAAAAACACAATATATGAAATAAAGATGGTTTCTCTGACCTGGAAAGAAATTAAAAATTGAGAAAATACACAAATTTAATATTATATCTTTCAATGTAAGTAGAAAATGCTAAAATTTTATTGAATGGTAGCTTTAACAATTTTGAGGAATATGAGAAATGCAAGCACTGAATAAGTTATACCATTTATGAAGATTTCAATTATCACTGCTTTGCTAAAAATTCTTATTTGTTAAGAAAGAATTCCAAGACTCTCTTCAATCCAGAATACAATGAATCAGAAAAAGAAGGTCATAATTCATATTTATATTGTGTCTGATATTTTTTCATAATACAATCCAATGATGAATATATATACTAGCTTAGATTTATATGTATTTTTGTAATTTTGATAAAACTAGCATCCTTCATTTATCTTTCACCTTATATAATCTTAATTTTTTCTTGTATAAATTGTCATTTCAACAGGTGCTGGAAAAGTCAATTTATTAGTAAATAAAATATAGTTATTATAATGTTAATATTCAATGAATATCCCCTTGTTATATCACTGTTATTAAGCTGGGCAACAAAATTTTTTAATACTTTAATATATTGGGGAAAATAACATTTTGGAAGAAGATAAAAAGGCGCTGTTTTAAAGGAAATCACAACATCTAAAAGGGAAGTTGTAAGAAATCCAAACCATCATTAATATTCAGTATAGCATAGATATTTCTCAAAAGAAGATATACAAGTTGGAAATAAGAATATGAAAAGATGCTCAACCTGATCAGCCTTTAGGGAAATGCAAATAAAAACCACAATGAGCTATCGTTTCAGGCTCACAAGGGTGGTTATTACATATGCTAAAAAATAAAATGGAAAATAAAAAATGATGGAGAACGTGTAGAGTAATTGGAACTCTAGAGCATTGTTGTGGGAAAGCAAAATGATATACCCATCATGGAATGCAATATAATGGTTCCTCAAAAAGTTAAATACAAAATTACTATGTGACCTAGAAATTCCACTTCTAGTGATATACAAAAAGAAAATGAAAACAGGGTGTCAAACAGGCAGGTATGCACCGACATTTATAGCAGAATTATTCACAATAGGTAAAAAATTCATCAACAGATGACTAGATAAACAAAATGTGCTACATAGGCAAAATGGAATATTATTCAGCCATAAATAAGAAAGAATGACATAATGAGATGTAGTTCAACATAGAAGGACCTTGAAAACATTATGCTCAATGAAATAAGGAAAATATTGTATAATGTCACTTAGATGACTAGAAATAACAAATTTGCATAGATAGAAAGTAGATTAGAGGTTACCAGGAGATAGAGGGAGGAGAAGTGTTTGTCTGGAAAATTAAAAAATAATAATTTTTAAATGGTTAAATATAGAGTTACCATAGGATCCAGAAATTCCAATCTTAGATATGTGCTCAAGAAAAAAATTGTACAAAATTGATTGTAGCAGCATTATTCATAATAGCCACAAAAGGAAATGAACCAAATCTTCATCAATGTATGAGTGTGGAAACAATATGTGGTATATCCATACAATGCAATATTGTTCCATAATATAAAGTAATGAAATACTGACTGATGCTACTATATGGATGAACCTCAAAAACATCATGCTAAGTGAAAGATGCTAATGACACACAAAAAACACAGACCGTATGAATTCATTCAAATGAAATTTCCAAAATAGAGAAAAGTATAGAGACAGAGAAAGAATAGATTTATGGGTGCCTAAAGCTGGAGGGGTGGGTGGAGGAATTGGGTTTTGCTGGGAAAAAAACAATTATATCTGGTACAGCAGATATGTAACAATCATTGTTTGTAGTTAGTCATTAAGGACCCTAAAATTTAATTTGAATTTTGGCAAGACACTAATTTGAATGAAGAATTGTGATACTCTTATAAAAGGCTATGAGAATTAGCTCAAGGCTTTTGCAGAGGAACCGCCAATCTTCTAAATCTTGATCTGATTTTGTGGTACTCCTTTTATGTCTTGTTCATACTTTATGCAGAAAATTATATGCTTTTTGCGAATTTGATATTTTAAATGGTCTCTGGATCCATATTCATAGTTGACTTTATTATAGGTTTTGATATCCAGGGTAATTTTATGAATAGGGACATATTTAATCTTTAATAGAAATTGAAAAAATGGGAGAAAGTATGTTAGTGGTGGTACATATTACTAAGTTTTTTGGGAAGGGGTGTCCTGGGCAGAAAGATACAGTTGAAAACACAAAGATACTTTTAAAAACAGTGTGTGAGTGCAGTGTGTATATGTTAGCGTATACACAATGTCAAACTGTACCTTCATCAAATAGATTGAAATGCGGTAGATACAGAATTCCCACCAAGCTTCATATGCACTAGCTTATCTTAGGATTGAAGAGTTATTCACTGTATTCTATTTCCCAAAAATATGTTGCAATAATAGTACTCCTTTTAGGGTAACAAATTTTCATAAAGTATTTTCTAAAAGAACCAAGAACAGTCAAAAGTCAACATCCTTCATTTGATTACATCTTGGGAAGATAACCAATTTTCACCCATATGGAATTAATATAATATTATTTTATGATTAAATATACCTTCCACAGGAATTTTAAATAGCATGTTGAAGCCAAGATTATCTATAGTTACCTGTACAATCACTGACCCACTTGGCTCAATCACTGTGTACTTCAAGCCGAATTCACGTTCTGGCCTCTATTTCCTACCACTACATTTCTATTATCTCATTTGTTCAGTTACTTTACTCTGATCTCTGGACTCAACTACCATCTTATGAGACATTCCCTCTCCAGGAGAGATACAATAATTAATTAAATCAGTCTTGCTACTACATCTTTTACTTTATGCCTCAATCTTAGTAATTAGAAGCAAATTCAGATATTTTGCCTTATTACCAGGAAGCACCTGCATTTTTAGCCAGTTGCTCTTGCCTGAATTCCTGACGTAGTAATCTGACCCATCTTCCTTTGCCAGTTCCCCACTCTAGATGGAGATCCTGCTTCCAGTGACAGAGTTGTGATTGGAGCTCTACCTCCTGGACTCAGAACACCATTTTTTCCTCTTTTGGGTTTATAATTGGTGTATTTCTTCCATTCTTCTGATTTTCTCTCCACATGGGAAAATAGCTATTCTTCTTGGCTCACTGTATCCTTTTGGATGTTAATGTTTTTTAGGATATTCAATCATGTCCATTGCATGTTCCAACCAACATTTCCTCTTATCATTTAAAACTGGGAATTACCATTTTCCTACCCAACATAAAATCTTCAGGTGTCCTGGGATGAGTCAACGCATGACAACATACAAGCACACAGAAAACTACATTTATTCTCTTTACTACTTACTCTACCATCAATTTTCAAAGTGTCAGGGAACTCTGGGAAAATCTACCTTTTAATCCTAGGAGCCTAGACTTTCATAAATGTCTATGTAATACATTTATACCATCATTTTAAAAAAGCAAAAGGAATGCAAAGTTGATGGGACTAGTCTGCACTGTGTCTTGAGCTTCTCGGTAAGCCTTTGTATACAAAGGCTTGAAGAAAGATGTCATTGAGTTGTTACTGCTGCTGGCTGAAAATTTATGGTTAGCTAAAATATATGTTTCCTTTAGGATATTTTGTTTGTTTTTCCTCAAATCATTATGGTCCAAGGATATTCTGTTTTTGTCTAACTAAGCTTTAGTAGCATGTCATTGGATAGTCAAACCACTTGCTAAAGTGTAAAGCAATCACACCCCTGGGAACCATGGAGATCCCCTACTCACCGTGGCCACTTAGTAGCCTTATCCTGGGACTGGAGGTCCATAATTAGGTGAGATAAAGATATGACCACTTCTGCTCAGGTTCCCAGACTCCAGATGAGAGGTCAACCTCAATCTGCAGATATCCCAACACCCACCATCCTGGCTGATGTAGATGTAATCAGCTATCTATACAGTAAACTCACTAGTAACTAAAGTCCATAAATGTCCTAGTATTACAATTAGCCCAGTGCTTGCTTGACCAAACAACTGGGCACAGTTACCTGGCTGAATTGACACATTACAAGGTAGAAAGCAAGTCTTGCTGATATCTTCATTTTGGGCTTCTTTTAGCTTCAGAACCAATAGCCAATAAATTCCTGTTGTTTAAGCTAACCCATTTATGGTACATAAAAGCCTGACAAGCTAAGACATCAACATATCAAAACATCCCAAGAAAGAGAGAAGAAGAAGGCAAGGCACTGTGACCAGTAGTAGTGATACCTTCATATATCAGGTTCAGGGTCCCAAGACCTCATCATTGTAGACACTATAAGAGACACTACAGTAGATACTATAAGAGAATTATCCTTACACCTTAGTTAGGAGATGGATATTTCCTGGAGATTTCTTTTGAGTACCTGTCATTACTCTGTTTCTCCTAAGAGCATCTAAGTAACTCTAAATTGTTTTAAAAACTGCAAAATTCTGCCAAATATAATATCTGGAAACTTATCTCACCCTCTCTAATTCCAGCCATCTCAGTATCCCATAGCTTTTATGTAATTAACCAAGCTATCAGAACCCCAAGACAACCATCAAATGCTTTTCAAAAACACTTTTTAGTGAGAAAGAAAACCAAACAAGACAAGAACATAGTTGTTCAGGGCAAGCTCAATTATTTTGTGAGCTTGCTTTAAAAAAGAATATTTTAACGTTTTCTTAGCCTTCAAATACTTGACAAACGAATTGTAGAATCAAACAAGAAACCAGAGATCAGGTACTAATTAGATCTTTCTTCATGTTTTACTCTGGTCTCTTGCCTAGGGTATATTCAAATGCACACGCTGGCTGCTATTAGAGGTTTACCTCTGAAATTCTGAATTTTTTCCTGGGGAATAAATTATAACAACTCCTTCTTACTAATATTACTAAAACTAAAACATGATACAGTGTTGTATACTCAAATTACAGATTCAGCTGTTCCCTGAACTCTTTAGCTGTGAAGTTATATCATGATGGGAATAATGCTTCCTCTCCCCAAATAAGTATGATTTTATGATTATGCTAACCTCCTCAGTCCTGACCTACTAGAGTCCAGACTCCCATTCCATGCGTAGCTGGCTCATAAGATATAATAACAACCCTCATAAAGACTTCAGAAACTGATTTGCCAAATGGATTGCCCTTATCTATTATCAGGCAAAAAATGTTGCTATCTTATAATTATAAAATGTCTGTGCTAGCCAAAGTGATAACCATCCAGTGACTACAATCTCACTCGGTCTCTCATAGGCATAAGCAATTCTCATATGTTATGGGATAGAGTGACGCTCTAATGCCTTTGCACTCATTGTCAGCTTAGTGTGTATTAATTTGTCATAATCCTTTGGTTCAAGAGGTTGGGCAGGAGGATTGGTTTAATTATCACTAAGTGACCAGAAAAAGTTGTATATACAATGCAGTTCTGGGGATTGGCTGTGGCTCAATTGGTAGGGCTCCGGTTTACCACATGGGAGGCCCCAGGTTCGGTTCCCAGGGCCTCCTCGAGCATGCAGACCACCTTGAGAAGGCAAGCCGCCACGGGTAGGACAAGCTGCCGCATGGTGAGCTGACTCAGCGGGTTGCCGCAGCGGGGGAAGACAAGCAGACACAGAAGTACGCCAAAATGAACACAGCAAGAACAAGCAGAAAGGGGGGGGGATATATAATAAATAAAAAATAAATCTTAAAAAAACAAAGCAAAAATAAACCAATGCAGTTCTTATGAGTGTAGGACTCAGGTAAAGGACTGGGAGTGGAAGGGCACTGAGATAGATTTCCTATGATGTCAAGTGAGCATCCTTGGGGAACTAAACAAGTAAATAAAACTATGACCAAAATTTTGGAAGAAAATCGGTGTATTAGATAGATTTGCTGTGCTAAGTTATCCATAATCCAGAAAAATGTGTATTGAGAAATTAATAAACATGAAATAAAAAAAAGAACTATTTCCATGGAAGGCAATTGCAGTTAATTGGGATGTAGTATTGATCCCAAGGTCTAGAAAGTTCTGACTCAATAAGCTCTAGCAATTTAATTATCTTTTCAGAGCCTCAGTTTCCTCATTTGTTTCATGCTAATATTGAAGTCCTACAATTATGAAGAAGTTTCATATGTCAAATATTCTCAAACCTGGCTACACACCAGAACTTCAGAAAGATAGGGAGCTCTTAAAAAATATAGTTTTCTGGAAACCACCACAGATACACTGAATGAGAATCCCTGAGGTGTGAGGACCCAAACTTACTACTGATGTAGTCAGTGCATGGATCTGCCTTTGAGATTCACTATTCTCTATTATCCATTAAATGAACAATAAATGAGTGGTCAGAATAAGTGAGACTCCCCCCCCCCTTTCTTTTTGTTTCTCTTCCCTTCAGATGTAGTTCAGATGGGACAGTCAGTACTGGCCTGTACAACCCAGCCCTGAAAGGACAGTTGGGCTTCTGCTACATGTTAAAGTCAGTCCAGTCCTCCACAGTTCTAGAGTACAGCTTGAGGATTAGACTAGTGATATCAGAATATTTTGCTAAAAAGAATCAGATAACAAAAGAGGCAGCCAATTTTCCTGGTTTATTATGTTCTCTTTTTCAGTGGGTTTCTTTGAACCCCAATAGCTAAAAGAACCCTGCATTGAAGATAATGATAGGTTAATAAAGAATCCAAAGATGAGATCAAAAGTATGATACTCAATGTTTGTTATATGACTTTTTCAGAGCAGCAGTGGCAGACTAAAACATATTGAATTTTGCCAGTTTTACTTTATTCATTATATCTTATATAATCCAGTTTATGTAGAAAGAGACCTTAATTTATTGATTGACTCTCTAAAGAATAACTATTCCTTGTAAGAAGTCATATGTTTAAAAAGTGCCAAGGAAGATATGTTAATTTTATTTTGAAAAATCGGGAGTTAAGAATGCTGCCATTCAACTGAAATAGTTCTTCAGAAGGTTGGCAGTGGTCATCATTTTGCTAATATCAAGCTTCTTCCATTTTTGATCACTCTTTGAATCTGGTTATTTTATTAATGATCACTTTTTCCTTCTGAAAACATATCATCTTCTCAATTTTCCTTAAATGATACTTGAACTCCTCTTAATTTTCTACCAGCTTCTCTCTCTCCCCAGTGTCCTTTGTTTTTCTTTGTATGTCTTTCCAATCTTTCCTCTTTTCATTCCACACTCCATCCATCATTGACCTCATTTACTTTTGGCATATGGTTTACGTGCCCCAATCTGTTAGCTCTTTTGTGTAGCTCATATTTACTTCTTGTAGTAGTAGTTATCCAGTTTCCCAGGCTAGAAATATTGGAGCCACCTTTGTTCTTTTTTGTTCTTTTATTCTTTTTCATTCCCCAGATCCATTGTCATGAAATCCTGTCCATTCTATTTTTTTTGAAATGTTTTAAATTTACACCTTTCTTTCTATTTCCCCATCTATATCATTTAAGCCAAATTGATATCAACCTTTTCTTGCATTGCTATAGGAGTTCCTTGCTGACTTCTCTGTTGAATCTGGGTTGCTCCAGCAACATAGTCTAACTTGAAAAATTCTCCAAATTAATTTTTAGGCATCAATCCAATCATCAATGAACATGACTAACTTCCCAACATATACTGAATTCTGAATTTAACATGATATGGGATACAAATCCAAAGAATATAGCAAGATACTGAGCCTTCTTGAAGGTTGCCATTTATTAGGAGAGCAATAGAAATTCACCGACAGCTATAAAACAAAACAGAATGTGTGAAAAAGCATAAAATATATACATACATCCCTTTCTAAAAAAGTTATGAGGTTAGATATGAAGGAAAGGAAGGGAGATGTCAGTTTCCAAAGATTTAAAAATACGTGAAGCATTTTGACAAGAAAAATTCTTAGGATAAATATTCAGAGTATAAGGAAGTGTGGAAATAAAGGAAATGTAGGAATTTGTGGGCAGCACTTTAAAAATCTTTGAATAAGTTAACTCTAGGCTAAAAAAGGAGTATACGTAGATGACAACAGATTTAAAATGATGGTTGAGGCCTGATCACCAACTGATAGATCATAGGTAAACTGATAAATATGCAGGTAGGTCAATACAAAAGGAAAAGGTCCATAGATATTAGACAGATGGAAGGATAGACAAATGAGTGGATAGATAAATGGATGGGATGGACCGATAGATACATAACAGATACAGCTAAACTAATAAAGAAGGAAAATTATGTATAAAGATGCAGAAATATAAAGGTCTTGGGGAGAGATGTTCAAGGAAACTGCTTTGAATAACTTTTTATTTTAATTACATTAGGAGGCAGTGCCAACTGTTGATGTTTCAGCAAAAGGGTAGGAATTGAAAGCTTGCCCAGAGATTAAAAGTTAAATGGCTTTAATTTTGAGGATTTGAAAAGGAGTAAGGTAAAGCTAAATCAAAGCACTGCTTAAGGACAATAAATGTCCAGGTGAAATGAAGTAGCATCTTAGTAAACTCTATTATTACATTTTATTGCTTTGTTCTCACATGTAGGAGGGTAGGAGTTGATGATGGTGGTCCCCAGAGTAATTAGCAAAGGCATATATTGCAGAAAGGCAGGAG
The DNA here is from genome assembly GCA_004027955.1 of Chaetophractus vellerosus. Taxonomy (NCBI): domain Eukaryota; kingdom Metazoa; phylum Chordata; class Mammalia; order Cingulata; family Chlamyphoridae; genus Chaetophractus; species Chaetophractus vellerosus. The sequence goes on along the minus strand of PVKH010008350.1, from coordinate 9,510 downwards.
GACAGAGGAATCTGGGGTATTAGGGAGGACAGATACCTGGAGATAATTATTGGAAGATTTTTATGTACATGGAGAGGTCTCTCTGGCTTCAAACCCAATCTTTCCATCTAGTCAATGCCTGTTTATCATCCATGTCTCCTATTTGAGTTCATGTATCTTTTAAGAAACACTCTAAGGTTATTTTTCCTACTCTCACCTGGTTGAACTTAACATCAGCTTAAGTGCCTCTTCCTATAGGGCCATTTTCAGTATCAATTATCCAAATAGGTTATTCTGTCTCATAGAATCATGTTATTATTTACTTAGTCAATCAATTAGATGAGGACACTTCTCTCATTACTGAAAGCAATCTCTTTTATTGATTGTAGATGCAATCAACCATAGATGCAAGCAACTGACTAAATGATTTAAATGCATGAATAAAGCACCCTCACAGCAACAATCAGGTTAGTGCTTCCTTGACCAAACAACTGGACACCATAGCCTGGTCAAGTTGGCATTTTTTTTGTGAAAATATATCCTAATTTAATTAAGCTTAATTTCATCAAGCTGTAAATTAGACTTTAACTTTTCCCAAGTGATATGATATTTACCGTGAAAAAGTCCAACTAATGATATTTTAATATTGTTTCTTAGTACTGGTCATATATTGGTCTCAAAATAGATAATACTTTTCTTCACGTTGCAATTGTAAATGTATTTTAGTTTTAATATTAAATAAACTTGTTACTTGATTTTTTCTAGCCTCTCAACAGTAGCCAAAATTGAAGGAAGGGAAAGAATGTGGCTTGAATAATTCATATTAAACATATCAATAAGAAATACTTATTGAGCCTTTATAAGGTGCTTCCAATAATTTAGATCAATATTTAGAGCTGGGTGGAATTGTGTTGGCTTTTACCTTTCATTTAAATGTTATACTTCATTTAATTAGTATAGCTAAAGATAATTTTACTATCTTTGGCTAATTCACGGTCTCAAAAATATAGTGATGGATTCCATTAGAATTCCAAGTAATTTTCGATTTGTTTTCTGTATATATCAAGTATTAAGCAACAAAAACAGCAATGCAACTCCTCCCAGATATCAACATAATACTGCTTATATAGAAAAACTGATCTGAATAATTTATTCTTAACCTTAATTTCAAGAATTGAATAGATTTAGTAAACTTTAACATTTGTTAACCTATTGACTATTTTAGGGCAATGTTTGCTCATAGCTAAACAAATAGAACTTTGCAGAGCCTAAGAAGAAATGTGTCTGCACTTTGCTTTCTTGATTGATTTGGATCTCTGTACAATCATTAAGCTGCAATCTATCTTAAAGGGAGAGTAGGCTGGTGGCATGGGGCCACTTTGGCAAGTTCTTCTGTGTTGTCGTCTGCTTGGCTCATCCACAGAAACCTGGATTAAGATAGAATTATAGGAAATCCTACTGAGTAAAGGCCTACTGAATAAATGCAGGGGAAATTAATTTAATCCTCTCTACTCCTTCAACATAGTCTTTTAAAATACTAGGTTACAGTATGTTCATTTCAGTTGTAATTCTGATATAAGATACTAATGGAACTGACATTTGAAAAGGGACTGACTTTTGTGTATAAACTCTCACTGGCTTGTCCTAAAAGTACCTTTCCATATGGGCCTTAAATACGATAACATTTTCCAGGTCATGAGCATAGACTGGAAGCTATTCAATTCTAATCCTGCAAAGATAACAGTGTCTAATCTTTGTCTCTTTGAGAGTACAAACCTCTGAAATTGGATTTATAGATTAAAATATTAATCCAGACCACTGTTATGGATACCAAAATTTTACCATTGTTGTTTTCATTTGCAGATGGAGTTTTAAAAATGCATCTTTGCTGTTACTTTCTATTTAAGAAACTCATCACAATGATGCTAGCCAACTGACACTTTAAGAAAAGAAAAAAAAATGTTGTTTAGCTTAAATATAGTTGTGGAATAGTAAATTGGATCCTTGGGTTCATGTCTCCTGCTTCTTGGTTAGCTATAGCTGAGAGATTATCTGAACTAGTTGTAATATTTATATACTACATATGTAAAAATGGAGCTGTACAAAGCTTTTCCACATATATCAGCAATTGCTTCTTCAACAGTTCTACAATAGACCTCATTTTGTAGATGAGGCTAAAGGACTGAGAGAATGGAAGTGACTTCTCCCAAACCCCAGAGCCAGTCAGTGATGGAACTAGGAGATGAATTGAAGCCTGTTTCTAGTCTTGTCAATGTGTTTCCTAGCAGTGCCAACTACCTGTTGTCAGATATATGTTGTTTTAGTTTCCTCAGCTGCTCAAGCAAATACCATCCAATGGGTCAGTGTAGACAGTGGGAATTTATTAAATCATGGTTTTGGGGCTAAAAGAAAGCCCAACATCAAGTTGTCATCAAGGCGATGCTTTCTTCCTGAAGACTGGAGTCCTGGAGCTGGATGCTGGGTGATTCTTGGTTCTGGGCTCCTCTAACATGTGGCAAGACACATGGTGGCCTCACCTGGTCTCTCCATTCTCTTCTGGGTGCCATCAAATTTCAGCTTCTGCTCCTCTCAGCGGCTTTCTTTCTATATGTCTGAATTTCTTTCTGCTTATAAGGACTAGAGTACTAGGATTAAGACCTGTCCTGGGTCACACCTTAACTGAAGTAACCTCACCAAAACATCCCACTTATAATGGATTCACACCCACAGGAATGGACTAAGTTAAGAACATGTTTTGCTGGGGTACATACAGCTCCAAGCTACCACATGTATATAGGTCAGATTTCTCTCAAGAACTGAAAAATAAGGGAAAAAAATGAGAAAGGAAAAAGAAATAAAACACAAAGAAAAGAAAAAAGCTCCCGGAGTTTTGGCAGAAATAACTCTTGTGGTTTTAAAGGAAGGCAAGGCCTCAGATTCCAAGGGCACGGATGTGTGGCAGGCAACAAAATGGCCACCAGCCAACAGCAGAGTCCCCATCCAGGGAATGCTCAGTTCTGCTGCTAGAGGAATAAAAGGGGGAAGGGACAGTAAGTGACTCGTGTGCCCAATAAAATGAAAAGGCCAAAATGTTGCTTGCTCAGCTTCGCTTACTATTTTAACAAAAATTTTGGAAGCGTAGCTAACTAAAGTATCCAAAGAAGTTTGAATAGATGCTCTATGAAACAGGCTGGAAAATGAAAATGGAAAGACACACACAGGGAAAGATACTGTGGGTATATGTGTCCTTCATGCTGCAGTGAGAATACCTCAGCCCACTGGAAACTTCTAGGGAAGATGGCTACTTCTCAGGAGCAATTTTCCTGGGGTCCTCTTTCCAAGTGTTTCTGTATATTGACAGGTCTAACTATTTTAGTCACTAATGAGGAAAAGAGTAACAGAATTACAGTGTAGAAAAAACAAAATTGATATTTTAAAAACTAAACACGTCCTCTAACACATTAGTTATAACTTGGTGATTAACTCAAAATGGCAGACTTGGCCAGAAAGGACCTGTATATCTTTTCCACTTACTTTTCATTCCTCATTTGTTTTTCTCTTTTCTTTTGACATGCATGATTTGGGGTGGTGAGGGCAGGAAAAGAAGAACAAAGACTACAGGTTCAAAGTTTCAGTCTATTTTTTCATTTGAATAAAGCATATATGATGTAAAATAATCTATCCAGCTTTTTAAATCAAAATTTGTTAAGTGACATGAATAACATGGAATGTTTACCAAGTCATTTTTACCAAAATATATTTTTGAAAAAATCTTTAGTTTACAAAAGTGTTCGGGCTATATATGTTTGTGTATGTATAGCTATCTATGAAAATTCCTGTATCTATCTAACAGTTTATTAAAATGAACTTTACCCATTATCTCCACTCTCAGGCAAACTGAAACATTGCTGATAAGTATGCATTTATTCTATACAGCAGTACTAGAATGATCTATGCTGGATTTGCTAAGAGTGTGTAAGTAATATTTTCTTTGAGGATGGTTGTCTGCCTGATAGGAAGTGGGATAGAAGTGGATGCATCTTATTCCTTAACCCTGGTAAGAAGACAATGTATGAGAACACCTCAGAAACCACAGTGACATGATGCTTTGGGGAGCTGATGGTAGGTCCTGGAGTCCAGAGAATATAAAGACTACTGCCTGCCTTTCACCTGAAAACTCTCAAGGTGTGAGGCCCTGAAGGCAGAGCAGAGGGAGGAGATTGTGGTGCTACCATCTGAATAGCACTTTCAGAGTAAGTTGGGCTTAGGCTGTGGAATGCTGTGGACTTAGTCAGCTGTGACACTTCACTAATGACCCTGACTCAAGGAGGCTACTGGGCAGGTCCAGGCAGCTCTGAGAGTGAGGAGCTGTGCTGTGGGGATGGCGTACTCACAGAGCAAAATGAGTGGGAAGAGGTTTGCAGCTGAGGGCATTTCTTGTCTCAGAGAACTACAGGATGGTGATACCCAGTGAAAAGATTGACAAGAAGCCCTCAAAGCCACCCCCGGGGATAAATAGCTAGCATTTGCAATGGAAACTTCAGAGCAATTACTATTACAGATGAATGGTAGCATGGTTTATTCCTTCCCTCCTCAACTACACTATGAGTAGACAAGAAGAGGAAGGGCAATGAGAAAAACTAGTAATTAACACACACACATCTAGGCATACACACATGCACAAATGGGCACACACCTCCCAGCCCTATTGGCTAATATATGATTTCAGGCTTGAGTCAAGAGGCCTGGGCTGGATGGATGCATGTGTGTGCATGCACCTGTGTGTGTGTGTGTGTGTGTGTGTGTAGCCTTTGAAGTAGATGTGAGGTTAAAGTTTAGATTTTAAGTTTGGCCTGTATTAACTTCAATACTATTTGATAAATCTAAGCAAAACTCTCCAATTTCCAGTGGAAAATGTATATTTTATATTTTAAGACAAACATCATTTGCTTATAAATTTGTCAACTAGATATCTAAGTTTATTTGTGCTTTAAATATGCATCAGAAGAAACATGTTCGCATTATAACATAGGTTTTCAAATTTCATACACTAAAAAAGTTGTTTCATATTTTTGGTAATTTGTTGATATTTATGATTAATCTTTTCCTGTAAATGTCTAAATTTCAAATTTAGTGAGAATTTTCAGATTGCCTCATATTTTTCAGTTAGTAAAAGCCCATTCTGTGAGATTTACTATGTATTTATCAAAGGTTTTTTTCAAAGTATAATGAGAAAAAATATTTGTAAATAAGTTTCCTCCTAGCATTTGTACTTTCTTGATAAATATTATATTTTTAAAATCTCTCATCTGTGCCATGTTTACTTTTATTTGAAATATTTTTCACTATGATAAACATGATTTTTATATTAATCAAACATAACTTTTAGTGGATTCATATTTTTGGCAATGAAAGATTATTAAGTTTTTGAAAAGTGTGTGAAGATAATTTTTTGATCATCTTTCACTGAACTGAATGAACAACTGGGGATGAATTTTAGAGGTATTTAGATAATGGCCATTACTAATTTGGAAAAGAAAGTGAAGGGCTTCAAAATATAAACATGCAATCTGCTCACCATTATGCAACTATTCATTCATTGGTGGCCCATCAGTGAATTATGAGGCGAAAATCAGGAAAAACATACATCTAATGACCACTGCTTAAAGTCAAGGCTTATATTTTCCTCACTAACTTATGTGCTATTTGGACTCAAAATTCAATTTCCTATTAATTATTCCCTCTAGGGGAAAATATGAAATAATTTGATCTTCATATATTTTGTTAATGTTCCTTAGTAATAAAACACAACTTGTTATGGAATTCAAAATGCAGTGTTTGGAAACATGATGGCTTTTCTTGCTACTAGAAAAATATCATTAATATATTTTTATAAGTTACAGATTTTCTTATTATACAGAAGATGGTATGCTGGCAGAGCATGATTAGGCCCCTTCCATCTTTATTTTCTGGCTGTGTAGATTGTTTTCTCTAGTGACAGTGTGTGGGCAGTGCCTGTCAGATAGCTTTCTAGTCAACATATACCCGCTCTAAGCTACAGGACAGCCTGAAGAGCTGCACAACAAGCAGGCAGAAGTGCTATCCCAGGGGCACTGGCTGTTGGTGGCAGGAATCACCATGGCATTCTGGGACTGATGGGTGGTGAGATATTATTCTGTCCTGCACAACAAGACATCCAGAAGCATTCCCAGCTGTTGGCAAAATGATAACTGGGGATATTTGGTGTGAGATGGTCATTCTCATTCACACTCCAAACATTTAAGCAATGATGTCAGCGTTACCCTTGAAATAAAAAAGTAAACCTTTTTTTAAAGGTTACCTATATATGCTATTAATTGTTGTTTTAAATGATTTGGATAAGTGATACCTGGCCTGAAGACCCTTAAGTGGACTATTATGAGATGGAATTTGGAGTTCTACTTTCCTAGGTTAAGCGTAGGTAATTGTTCCCATCCTGCTTAAAGGGGACTCTGATTTCTTTTTTCTCCCAAAAGCAAAAAACAACAAAACAACAACAAGAAAACTCCCAATGTTTAAGAATGTCTCACTATCCTCTGGAATAAACCCTCCTTAGTTTTTTGTTTTGTTCTTGCTTTCCTTCTGACTGTTCTGCACAAAATGGGCTGCTCAAGCAGATGGATGGTAGCAGCTCACCTTAGGGATGAACTGGCTACTTACAGTGGCTCTTTCATAATAGACTCAAGAGTTATCAACTGGGAAAACACCTAGGAATATATTGCAAAAGTTTATAGAAGTGTCTTAGTAAGCAGATGGAAATGGAAGACTGACGTGACCCAAGATAAAATATTAAGACTCAGATATTATTCAGAAAGGCGAGAAGAGATTTGTATATTTGGGCAGAAGCCTTCCAGGAAATTGAAGAGTGATTTCCCACTACAACATAAGAAGCACCATTTAATATTTTCTGTGATTTGATGTTTGTCTAGATATAAAGGAGTTCAAAGTTCTAAATGTAAATCCTTGGTTTACTTAGCATGTACATCCTACAATACTGCTGTTTCATATAAGGGCAGAGCAAACTACCTCCATGCTCACTTACAAATATCTGTACAAGCAAGTAGTTAGTGATAAAAATTGTATCCTCTCTATGATTACTATATACAATGTTCACCTATTTAATTAATTTGAATACATAATAAAATTAATATTTATTAGCATTATATATCTACCATTAAATATCTCTGATCAACAAATAAATAATACAAAGAATTCATTTAGATTTTTTTTTTAAGGCTTACACTGGAGATTTTGTGTGCCATGTGTTGATACAAAAGCTATATCTGGCTTGAAAAATGGCAAAATCTCTTTATGTAGAGCCCACATACGTCATTCCTTACACACTGCTTCTTTCTAATATTTAGGAGAAGTCAAATCATAATGTTTACATAAACCTGTTCATTTACTTCAAAACACCCACAAAACGAAATGTAACAAAATTTGAACAGCGATACTACTATTTAGGTATTTTTTTCCATGAAAATTAAACCATGTTATTTCCCCCAAAAAAATTCCCCAAAGAATGCAGAGCTTTACCTTATTGTGGTAAGGTGGTAATTTTCCATGAAAGATTCTAAAGTCCATGTAGAGTTTAAAAGGTGTATTACAGTATATTACATATAAAAATTGCCTTTAAACCTGTTTTAAAATTCCAGTGCTATATCTGCATGCTCCATGAAACACTCTTAATTGTCTCACAACTCCTCTGTAATTCTGGACTGGGAAAAAGGGAACAGTGTAACAGGAAGGCTAAAAATTCACTCCTTCATGTTATGATCCATAAATATAAAATCATGATTAAGTCAGCACAAGTTGTTGTTTGATTTCATGGGGAAAAATGGTCTTTAAATATTTTTTATCCTATGTTGTATCTTCAATTTAGCAGTTTGTTACTAAGCATAGTCTTTTATAAGAGAAGTTCTCATTTGAGAAAATTACTTAAGTGCTAAATAACCCCCTTGTAGGTAATTTCTTGTAGTAGAATGGTCCCGGGCCTTGAACTCAAACACAGCATATTAGCTAGTTTCCAGGGCAAAACATCTTATCTATAGTTAAATATAAAATAATTAGAGTCTACAACAAACAAAATGATCTTTAGCCTGATTTGTATTTCCAAAATATTTATAAATAAAATATTGCCTATATACAGGTTTTTCAAGTAGTATTTACTGGAATGTAACCAAGTACTGGCAGAATTTAGTTCATAAATCATATAAGGTCATGAGAAACTTGTAAATATTTAAACTGCAGCTCACTCCTATCTTTCTTTCCTCCTCACTAAATTTAAGTGTATGTGTGAATGTGTGTACTTGCATTTGGATTGGTAACAGTAAAAGAAATAGAAGCTCATAGGTTCCTTCCTAGTTACAAGGGGTTGGATTCATGTCATGTGGATATGCTCTCATGACCTTAAACTTCCTACAGATAGCACAACAATTTTCAGTATTTCAAGAAAAGGGATGAAAACTAAGATGCAGACTTTTCAAGCCTAGACTAACTTTCTCTTTTTTTCTTTCTTGAGTTTTTCCCTCTGTTTTCACTTTAAAATAGGCCTTTAGGAGTAGCATCCTCCTTTCCCCCTTTTCTTTGCACCATCATCGACTGGTTGGTTTCTCCTTTGTGACCCTCCCAGCAATCAGGCTGGGGGAGGAACTCAGTTACCCCTGTCCCCACTTCCTGGCTGCCCTCAAGAAAAACTACCCAGCTCCTTTCCATTGTAAACCTTTACTGCTCGGCGCCACTGGGAAACACATAAAGAACAAAAACATTTCAAATAAAGAGGTTAAAAGTGCTTATATTCTAATAGTTAAGAGCAGCCTTGGTGTCAGATTGCCAAGGCTGGTTTACTAGTTCCAGTACTTGTTATTAGTTTTGTGACCTTGGTCAAGATTTTTAGCTGTTCCTTTTCCTCTTCAGTACAAAAAGATAATGATATGCTTGCTTTCATAAGACATTGTAAAGATTACATGAAATCATGTCTAAAAAGTGCCTGACACTGTTTCAATATTCATGAGCTATTCTTCATATCTATATCTATATCTATATCTATATCTATATCTATATCTATATCTATATCTATATCTATATCTATATAATCTATACCTATATCTATATCTGTTTCTGTATCGGTATCTGTTTTTGTATCTGTACTTGTACCTTTATCTGTATCTATATCTATACCTTTATATTTTTGTATCTACATCTATATCTAAACTTTCATCTGTCAATCATCATCAATCTGCTTATTTTCCTCTTTGATTAGCCCTCACAGTATGTTTCAGAAAAAAATAATCCTTCTTATCCTGATTTACCACCTTCCCTCATTTTCTTCTGGAATAAATGAGGAAATGAATCATGTGGATAAATATGGAGAAGATGTTTCCAGGCAAAAGGAAATGGCAAGTTCAAAGCTTGGGTTGGAAATAAACCTGCTATGGTTAAGGAACAGTGTAAAGCCAGTGTGTTCATAGTGGAGTGAGCAAAGGGGGGGGG
>PVKH010008349.1:0-19567 GCA_004027955.1 Chaetophractus vellerosus | reverse complement strand
AGAGTACAAACTAGACTATTTTTACTGCTGAAAATAAACTAGACTTTCACATGTTATGGGTAAAATTCATATATTTCTCAGCTAATTTTCAAAAAATAAAAATTTCTGGGTCAAAGATTTAATTATCTTATTTACTGTATCCAGTCATGGCTCTTTAGAATATTACTTTAAGACACAACATTGTCTCTGTAGCCTCCAGGAAAAAACTGAGGGTTTTTTCTCGTAATCACTGAAAGTTACATCCTCTACAATGAAAAAGGGAAGTGGAGAATTGGAAAGCAGACAGTAATATTTTATTATGTAATGAGCACATTTTTATATCCTTGAGACTATTTATTTAGGGTCTTCTCTTTTCTTGTACTATATTCTAAATTTTTATTGCTGTTAAGACATATAGAGCAAGGTGTCAAATTTATTAAACTTTTGTGCCTGTACATTAGAGTGGTTTTTTTCATGTTTTTATGAGATATTAATTGCACTTTTTGTTCCATTAATAATTGGAAGTTAGAATTAAGTTGCTAACCATCCTCTTTTCTTATCTGGAAGGAATTGGTACAACTAAATGAAAATATGTTTACTCTGATTAATCTTTTTTCTATGAAGAATTGATAAGGACAAGAAAATTATGTCAAAAACTCAGGGCCAGAGAGTAGGCTATGCAGCCCATGGATTATAGAGTTCAAAGGCCAATATTTACATAAACTACCATGTGAGAGATACCCTGGAATTCTGCAACACAGAGCTCTGGACCTATCATATAGATTTCTAATGAAAATTAAATCTTCATTTGTTTTAGGAATTTTACTAAAATGTGTCTTGCCTAAAGAATGTAAAACATTAAGCTTTCAATATAATAGCTGCATAGCTGCTGGAGTATCTAGGTGAATATATTTGATATTAAAGTTAATAATAAGTTGGGGGAGAAGTTAAAACTTTCCAAAATACTGAGGTAAATACTATATCAACATGATTTGAAAATAATGTGTTGGAATCTCTAGAATAAAGAAGTGGAAAATGAAAGCTTTGAGGAAAGTGTGCAAAAGGAAATAAGGGAATGCAGATATCATAAAGTACAATATGAAATGAAAAATATATTGATATATGAATCTTAGAAAATGGAACTTTGAAGATAATTACTTAGAATTTATAGCTCTGCCTTTAATAGTGATAGTGTCAAAATAAAACTTTAAAACATTATTTCTGCCCAGTGAGTATGATAAAAAAAAAACAATTCTGAAATAAATTTATGACTTTGCAGCATTTCTGATATTTCTTAATATTTAATGTTTCCTTGGATGCAATATTATTTTGAAAACTCTCAACCAGAGGCCCATAAATTGATAGAAATGTCAAGTAATGTTTTTTGAACAAACATATTTTAAAAAGAAAATTTATTTTCTCCATGTAGACATTTACTTTTCAAAATTCATATTGCTATTTTTTTGCTTAAATAGTATAAATCATCTTTGTTCTCTTGAGTATCTATTCCATTCAAATAATCACTTTAGTTTTATTCATGTTTGTTTATAAAAATTATTCTAAGAAAGGCTAGTTTATTACTTATTATGTAACACTTATATGGTTCTACTTCAATATATTTTCATATGTGAGAATGGAAGAGTAGAAATATTTTTAAACAATTAATACTTTATTGAATGTTTGTATGTAAACTACTCAAAAATGTTAATTAGTTTAATGTAATTTTCTTGGATTCTGATCTGATGAAATGATATCTACTTGCCTTGGAATATTGTGATGCTAATGAAATTCAGTAAAACAGAAAACAATGTTGAAACAGTTTTTCATTTTTTAATAGTAAAAATTTTATCTCATCCCATGTGAAACATTTCATCAAAACCCTACTGATGTTTTGTGGCAGAAGTTAAAAGAACGGGAGTTAAGAGACCAAAAGCATTGTGCACTTTAAAAGTTCTATGACCCGAATCTATTCTGCACAATACATGGGGGCATGTCAGTGCTATCATATCAGCTGTATCTACTGGAATTCTTTATTATGTTTGACTATGTTATCTACTGAATAAGAGAGATACTAAACAGTTTATCTCTTTGCTATGCATTTCTTTTAAAGTTTACATTTAAGTCAATATATTTAGGAAATGAGCTCTCAGCTGGCATACAAGACATTACAAATTTAAGCTTTACATACGAAAAGTTATATTTCATCAACTATGAATAATAAAAGTGATACTGGATTATTTTATGATCTGTATGTTCCAATGCTTAGGAATGATAATACACTGAAAATTCTTCACACAGCTTCCTACTTCTTCCGTGATATATTGATTATACCTACACATGATAAGTAAAAAGAAGAAAGAAAGAAGAAAAAAAAAACACAAATGTTTCAAAGGAATGTATTAGAGGAAAATGCAAGAAAATGGGCTTTCTGCTATATTAATAATTCTGTTCTTTCCCAAATTCTTTATTTTATAAGTAATATGTGTTTTTTTACTGGTAAGTTTGAGACCTCTTTAAATTCTGTGCCACTTTACATGTCTTCTACCTTATGCCTGGTGGACCATTGTTAGATAAAGGTAAGATTGTTTAGTGGTTTAGACTAGAGCTCCTACTCCAAAACCAGGCTCCCTGGTTCCATATACCATTTGTATGACACTGAACAAGTAAATGAACTTCTTTTTGCCTCAATTTCATCACCTGTTAAAAAATATATATAATTAATTTCAATTAATAATGCCCTTTAGCTTTAGTTGTGCAATAAACCACACCAAATTGCTTACAATAACAGGCATTTATGTGTCTATTTTTTGACTAGCAGTTCATATATTCTGCACCAAATTGGGGTGATGTTGTCTGGGCTTACTCATGCTTCTGCGGTCAGCTGGTGAATCAGATCTGGACAGGTTGCTTTAAAATGGCCTTACCCAGGATGGCTTGTCTTTGCTCCATGTGTTTTCTCATCCTTCAGCAGGTTAGCCTGAACTTGTTTACATAGCAGTTGCATTGTTCCAAAAGGGTGTGGGTGAATAGGTTTGGAACAGACAGTATGACACTTCTGCTACATTCAGTGGTCAAATCAAATCATTAGGCCATTCCAGTTTGAAGAAGTGTGGAGATAGACTTCACCTCAAATGGGGAGGAGATGTAAAACGCAGTACCACAGACATGGATTGAGGGATGATAATAGTTATGGCTGTTTTACAACCTTCATACTGCATCTGGTAGTGTTAGAACCTTTAATCTCATTTCTACTTCCCATATTTTATGTAAATGTAGTCATGAATTATATTTCCACATTTCTTTAAACCCTACAAGATTTTATGATTATTTTATTGATTTAATCCATATAGGTCAGATTCCCCAGGTAAGGAAGTATGCAGAATGATGGAAAATAGATGTGATAGGCAAATATAATATATCAGAGAACACAGCTTTTTCTATTGGTGGTCAATTCTAATCTGGAATTTCATGGAGCAAAGATGGGATATGGAAGTTTTGCTTATCTAAATTTCATAACAATATTAGGTCTTGATTAAATATGTTTATCACTATTACAAAAAGAAAGGTAATATGTATAAGAAAATAATGAGGAGTAGATGATCCTTATTGTTGAAATGAGATTTTTATATTATTAAGGCTTAAAATGGTCTGGCCTATTTCACTCAAGATGTCAGCAAGTTTCATCCATTTTGCCACATGTTTCATAACTTCATTCTTTTTTCAGCTGAAAAATATTTTCTGGAATATACTACCACATTTTGTTTATCCATTGATAGGTTGCTTCCATCTTTCGGCAACTGTGAATAATGCCCCTATGAATATTGGTGTGCAAATATCTGTTCAAGTCCCTGCTTTCAAACCTTTTGGGTGTATTCTTACAAGTAGGTCATATGATAATTCTATATTTAACTATTTAAGGAATCATCAAACTGTCTTACATAGCAGCTGTACCATTTAATATTCTTATCAATAATGGATGAGTGTTCTTAATTCTCCAAATCTTCACTAATACTTGCAATTTTTCATTTTTAAATAGTAGCCATTCTAGTGGATGTAAAATCGTATCTCATTGTGTATTTTATTTATTTATATTTTCTGTTTTGGCTCCCTTGTCTATTTGCTGGTTGTTTGCTCATTGTCTGCTAATTGCTTTTGTTCATTGTCTGTTTTCTGTCTAGGGGACACCTGGAACCGAATCCAAGACCTCCCATGCAGGAGGCAGATGCTCAACAGCTTGAGCCACACCTACTTCCCTCTCATTGTGATTTTGATTTGCATTTCCCTAATGGCTAAGAAGTTGAGTACCCTTTCATTTGCTTGTTGGTCATTTGTCTATCTCCTCTAGAGAAATGTCTATTCAAATCTTTTGCCGGTTTTGAATACAGTGGTTTGTCTTTTTGTTGGTGAGTTGTAGGATTTCTTTATATATTCAGGATATTAGTCCCTTTTCAGATATGTGGTTTCCAATATTTTCTCCCATTGAGTAGGTTTTGTATTAACTTTCATGATGAAGCCCTTTGAGGCACAATTTTTTTTTAACTTTTTTTTCAAGAAGTTTTAGATTATGGAAAGGTTTCATTAAAAATAAAGGGAATTCCCATATACTCCACTCCCTGCCTTAGTCACATTTTCCCCTATTAATAATATCTTACATTAGTATGGAACATTTGTTACAATTGATAATCAAATATTGAAGCATCGCTACAAACCATGGTCTATAATTTCTATTATGTTTACACTTTGCACTGGACAATTTTATAGCTTTTGACAAAATGTATAATGGGTTATATCCATCATTGTAATATCATTCAGAACAATTCCAGTACCCTAAAAAAACCCCTATGTTACACCTATTCTTCCATCCTCCTCCTCTCAGAACCTCTGGTAGCCACTATTTTATTTTATTTTATTTTATTATTATTATTTTTTAAGATTTATTTATTTTATTACATATCTCCCCTTCCCCCTGCTGCGGCAATGCCCCGAGAGTGGTCACTGCGCAGGCGCGGCTTTCCCCGCTTGTGGGCGGTCTCTGCGTCTGTTCACAGCCGGCTTTCAGTTCGCGGGTGGCTGGCTGCGCTCCATCCGTGGGCGACCTGCCCTGCCCGTGGCGGCTCTTGCAATGTCCGTGGCAGCTTCTTGCCCTGCCCACTGCGGCTCCGGCCCGCCCATGGCAGCTTGCCATTCTCAGGGCGGTCTGCCCGCTAGGAGAGGTCCCCGGGAATCGAACCTGGGGCCTCCCATGTGGTATGTCGGCGCCCTATCCACTGGGCTATCGAGCCGGCCCCACTATTTTATATCAATGTTTCAAATTCTTCCATTACCTCAATATTAATAAGTCTACTTGGTCCATGGTTGCATTCCCCCATTATTTTATTCAGTACTCAATCTTGAGGATTTGAGGTTGGTGATGCCTGCTCTGCTTCAGATTGAGAGGATGCTTAGGTCATATGGTTTTCAGATAGACTGAAATGTTTTGCTAGCAGTTGTAGATACTCTTTGCTTTTTGAGATGGGGCTTGTACATCATTATCATTTTGTTTGTTGTCCTGGGGAAATTTGATGAGAGTAGGTGGAGGTCATACTCTGCTGAGAATCAGGGCTCAACTGACACATGAATAGATTGATGATTTAAGTCTCTGGGTCATATATTTAATTTGTATAGTGCTAATTATAGGTTCAAATATATGTGATAGAAGAAATGTGTAGGGAAATTATAAATGCGTCTAAGTCTGTTAATTGGGGAAATAGTTTATACTATATTCCAAGGTAAGGCCCATCAATGGGATGCTGATTTCATGGGATTGTGTGCCTCTCCTATAGTGCCCAGAAGTCTCTAGAGCTCTCAGGAGCACTCCTGTTTGAAGTTTTGTTTACTGTGGCAATCAGTGAGATCCACCTGGGATGTGCATAAGCGCCTCTGAAATGGACTCATGACTCACGTTGAAATCTCTTAGCTGTAAAAACTCTTTTGTATTTAATGTTTCCCCCTTTTGGTCAAGGTCTTTTTCCAAATGCATTGCATATATATATATAAAAGATACTTAGAGTACGTAAAATGTTACATAAAAAAATATAGGGGAGTCCCATATGTCCCACTCCCCACACCCCCCACATTTTCCCACATTAATAACACCCTTCATTAATATAGTACATTCATTGCAATTGATGAACACATTTTGGAGCATTGCCACTAAGCATCGATTGATCTTGGTAATAATCCCTTGGTGCCAGGGAGGCTCATCCCCATGAATCATGTCTCACACCAGGGAAAGATAGTGAGTTTATATGCTGAGTTTGACTTAGAGAGAGGCCACATTTGAGCAACAGGGAGGCTTTCAGGAGGTAACTCTTAGACAATAGATTTTATTAGTCTAAATTTCCATTTTACAAGACTAAGGCTCATAAGTACAAGTATTAAAAGGCTAGGTGTTTTGGTCTGTTTTTTTTTTTTTTTATTAGGCACTATTTATGTACTCTAGAGATTCTTGCCATTCTATTAGAGAATGTAGCAGGACAACCCAGGATGAGAATTTAATACTTTGTTGGTTATTGTGTGGCTCTCCACCCACTGAGATAACAACCTATGACCACATTAACACATTCATATTCCATAGAAGCATGCCTCAGGTGCATACTTCTCCACACATCTCCACCACTGATAACCTGCACTAGTGACCTTCCCCTGCCATAGTTGCCAAAAGAACACTCTCATAATTGTATTCTAAACTGCAGTCCTCTACCTCCCCAGAGTTCACCTGTTCCTTTCTCCAGCTGTCCCCCCATCTCTTTGGATAGCCGAACCCACCCCCTAACCCCACTCACACTCACACCCTAGCATCATCGACCCCATTCATATAACTGCACCACCATCACCTGCATCCACTACCAAACCTCCCCCATTCACCCTATCATAGAAAAGGCTTTTATATTGGTGAGGTCTCATTTATCTATATAACCTTTTGTTTCTTATGCTTTGGATGTGTGGTAATTTGAGGCTTTTATAGACTCCAGAAAAATGTCATGTGCTTGGACCTAATCCATTCCTGTGGGTATAAACCTAGTATATATGGGACCTTCTTTTGATTAGGTTATTTCAGCAGGACATCACTCAGGGTGGGTCTTAATCCTCTTACTGAAATCATTTATAAATGGGATGAAAACAGAGAGATACAAAGAGAAAAGGCCACAAGAGCAGAGAGAGAAAGCCACGTTAGCAAGGATCAGAAACCAATGGAAGTTGGGAGAGAGGAAATGAGAAGCTGAAACATGAATCCTGGAAGAAAAGGGACAGACCAGCAGATGCCTCTATGTGCCACTCTTCAGGAATAAAGCATTTCCGAATGATGCCTTGATGTGGAAACTTTCACGGCCTCAGAACTATAAGCTTACAACCTAATAAATCCTCATTGTAAAAGTAAACCTATTTCTGGTAATTTGCTTTTCACAGATTTTAACAGAATAAAACAGGGTGTAAAGTTCAATAAACCATAGTCTAACATCAGGTAAAGATGCTTTCCTGTTTTCTTCTAAGAGTTTTTTAAATTTTTTATTCCTATGTTTAGGCTTCTGATCCATTTTGAGTTCATTTCTGTATATATTATGAGGTAGGGACCCACTTTTATACTTTTGGATATGGGCATCCAGTTTTCCCAGTACCATTTGTTGAAGAGATTTTTCTGCCCAATTGAGTGGACATGACACCTTTCCCAAAAAATCAGTTTTCCATAAATATGAGAATTGATTTCTAAATCTTTATTTGATTACATTGGTACATGTTTGTGCATGTGCCAATGATTCAATAGTCAAAAATGTTTTAGTTAATCCACAAAATCTTATAACATTTTAATTAAAAGTAAAGGGAAATGTTTTGCCAAAAGCCTTTTCTTTGAAATTTCTTCCTTAATATTTGACTTTGAAAGGACTTTATTTCATATTGGTAAACATTATTTGCCTACTAAGAGGAAAAATCTCATTAAAATTTTTGGCTTCCTGTATTCGTGATGCCACTATCTAAATTGATTAAACGAATCGTTCCCTAAAATATTATTCTAATAGTTTTAAGGTCCATAGTGACCTATGTGAAATTCTCCATTATTTTATTTTTATTAGCCCCTTTTTGGAATGCTAGCACAAATAAAAAAGCATTTAGTTTTAATTGTGACTTAAATGTGTAGATATATCTAGATATGATATATACATATATAGAATATAAAGATGTTATATTTCCCCTTGGAAATCTCCTATTATATGTATTATAAGTATCATCTCTACATGAGGTATATTTGAAGTAATAATAATTTATCAATACTTAATTCATTTTTTCAGCCAAAAATTTAATACCTTACTCAATTTCACACTGCCCAGCCTTCCACAAAATGTCATTTTCAATTATGTCATTTTCAATTATTAAATTATTTTCTTCATCTATTTGGAAATTTCATTTTGCAATGTATAATTGACTGTTAAAACTAGCCTTTGTATTTTTCATTGCAGACATCGCATATTCCATCTCTAGAAGTCCCACTTTTAAAATATTTCTATGTCTCTTTTTATCCTGATCATGTTTTCCTCTATTTCCTTGAACATATGGAGTATATGTTTTATAGGTGTCTTAGCATCTTGGTCCAATTACTCTACTATACCTCTCATTTACATCTGCTTTATTTGCTATTTTTTTTCTGGTTGTGTGGCATTTTTGTTGAGTAATTTCTTATTGGAAGTCAAACATTTTGAATGATATATTGTTGGGAACTAAAATTTGTTATATCATGTTGGGATTTGATGGGATTTGTTCAATGGGATCTTTCATATATATATATATATATATATATATATTAGAGAAGCTGTGAGTTTACAAAACAATCAAATGTAAAATTAAGGATTACCATTCACCACCCCACTAACAACAACTTGCATTGGTGTGGAATATTTGTTACAATGATGCTAACACATTTTATAATTGTATTATTTTTTTAACTGTAGCTAACTTTGTTACAATTGATGAAACATAATTAAAATAGTTCTACCATATACCACCTTATTATTAAAACCTTAGATTAGTATCATATATTTTTCATAATTCATGAACAAACATTCTTATACTTGTACTATGAACTATAGTCCATTGTCTACAATTGGCTTCACTCTGTTGTACAGTCTTGTTTTGTCTTTAATTTTTATTCCAGTAATATATACATCTTACAGTGTCCTCTTTTAACCACATTCACCTATATAGTTCAGTGCTATTGATTACACTCACTATAGTGTGTTAACATACATTTCCCAACCATTATCATAAGCCTAAAAAGAAATGCTGTACAAGTAAGCATCAACTTCCCTTTTTCTAATCCCAGTCTATCTTCTGGTAACCTATATTATAGATTCTAACTCTACAAGTTTTGCTTATTATAATTACTTTATAACATTGAAATCAAGCAATATTTGTCCTTTTGTGTATGGGTTTTTTCACTCAACAAAATGTTCTCAAGGTTTATCCATGTTGTCACATGCATTGGACTTACTTCCTTTTTTATGGTTGAATAATGTTCCAGTATGTATATCCCACATTTTGTTTATCCACTTTTCACTTGATAGGCACTTGAGCTGCTTACATATTTTGACAATTGTGAATAATGCCGCTATAAACATTGGTGTGCAATTCTGTCTAAGTCCCTGCGTTTTGTTCTTCCAGGTATATACCTAGTAGTGGGACAATGTGAACTTTCAAGGTTTAATTTTAAACATGATTAGGGTACATCCAGAGCAGCCTTTAGACTAATTTGGCCCCAATATTGAAACAATACACCTCTCAGGACTCTGTGTGATACCCCAAGTATTAGGAGGACTTTTCACCCTAGTTTGTTGCAACAAATTATTCCCTACCTTTTGTGAGCATTAGGGATATCTCTGCCTACTCCTTAAGAAGCAGTTCTGCCCTTAGCTTCAAGTAGTTCCTTTCACACATGTACAGGTCATTATTCACCCAAAAACTTAAGGGGGCACCTTCTGCAGATTTCTGGAGTGAGCTCTCTCTCTTTCTGTAATTCCCCTAGTCTCAATTATTACACTCTGTAAATTATACAAGAGGCTTCTCTAAACTTTTAACTCTAAGTTCAACTCAGCTTTGTGTTCCCTCTTCCTATGCTGTTGCCTGGAAACTTCAAGTCTAGTCATTTAGTTGGTCAATTGTAGCGTGCACATTGTTGGTTTCCTTTCTCTCAGGAGTCACTGTCCTGTGTTGTTCAGTAACTGAAAACCATTGTTTTATATATTTTGTCCAGTTTTTCAATTTATTTATGAAATGGGGTTAAATATGATACTGGATACTTCATTCCTACCACAGTGGAAGCTCTGTTAAGACTTTTTAACTCACCAAAATTTAAAGGTCTTGATCACATGAAAATGAAAATGAATATATTATTATATTAATATATTACATACAATTCATTATAAATTGCAATATGTGATTTACTAAAATGCAAACAAACAACAGAATATTCAAAGACTCTGATTTAAAACCGTTTTTTTAGCTCATCTTCAAATATGTAAAATAAAATTGACAAGGAGTCCATTGCTGATAATATTTAGCATATTAAAATAAATGAATCACAAGAGTTGATACAAATTCAGCTTATATGCTGAGAAGACTGTCAAGGGAGTACAGAAAGTAAAACATAACGTATAAATCATCAGCTGACGAATGTTTTAGAATGGTGCACTGTCAAAATATTAGGAATTAGGATCTACAGTAAAGGCTCAGGACATGATTTTCTTTTTGTTTCCTTCATTAAAAATCATTTCATTAAAAGATAGTATATCAGTATAAAAAAGTATATTCTATAAGAAAAAAAATGTTCTAAAAGGAAAATATATGCCATGAGGGAATTACACAGTGATGGAGAGCATAAATTAATTTTATAAAAGCTTCTTGGAACAGTTTAACTCCAGAATTGCTTAATGAAATAAAAATAATTGTTCTTATTACTATAATTCCTAATTCTTGAAACATTGATCATGTCATACATATCATCCTTAAAAATAAATGTAGGTAAATCAACTGTACTCAGATTGTAATGGTTTGCTAATTTATTATTAAACATTAAATTAAAAATAGTATCAACAGTAATAAAATTAGACTCCAATTCTGAGCTGATTCAAGATTTTGTAATTATCCCTGATATCTTCAGTTCATTTGGGAGCTAAATTATGTTCTAAAGTATTATGTTAGATTAAAAAAAAATAGAAATTTGTTACAGAAGATTAAGTACATGTTAATTAAATTAATAATTTTTGTCAGTGGAGTAAAAATAACTTAAATATGTTTTTTTTAAATACTGAACACAGTGTATTTAATGAAATTTAGTAAAATCATAAATATTCCAATGGTTTACTATCTCTTGTTCACTATCTTTTTATACCAGTCACTCTGAAGTTGCTCAGTTCTATCATTTATTAACTTCATATTTTAATCTGAATAGAAAATATTTGAGACAAGAGTAATATAATTGTACAAACTGGTGGTAGAAAAGGAAATGGATAGGAGCTTACTAGAGAGAGAAAACAGAATAGTACTTACAAGGGACTTGGAGGGGGAAATGGGGAGTTATGGGTACAGAGATTTTATTTGGGATGATGAAAATATTCTGGAAATAGATAGGGGTAAAAGTTATATAACCTTATCAATGTATTTAATGTCACTGAATTGTATGTTTAAAAATGGTTAAAATGGATTTATGTTATGTATATTTTACTACAATAAAAATTTGAATTACAAAAACAAAGAAAATAACTAGGATAAAGATTAATTTTTTAATTACTTTTTTTAATTTTTAAAGCTTTAGGTTACATAAATGCTACATAAAAAATATAAGGGATCTCCATATGCCCCACTCCCTCCCCCTCCCACACTTTCCCACATCAACAATACCTCTCATTAGTGTGGTACATTTGTTACCAACTTTTAAGATGATTTCATGTTCTATACAGTCCCCACAATTAATTATGAATATAAATCTATCCTAAATTATATTTGGTTACTGATTGTGATAGACAGACTAATGGCCATATCCTGAACTCCCAAATCTGTGAATATATTCCAATTCATTTCAGTTTAATAGGTTTTGTAAGATGAGCCCTTAAATGGTTATTTCCCTAGGTGAACAAGAAAAATCTTGCATTTAACAGGTGTTAAATTCCTTGGCAAATGAAAGAAATTGCAGCAATTTATTATAATAACATTATTGTGAATGTAAATGCATGCAGCCCATATTGGTGAAATTGAATCTCTTTGTTTGAGATATAAAAATTATCCTACCATTAAGGTATTTAAATATTGATTTTATGTGGTGTCTTCAGTTGAAGTAACACAAATTATATTTTATAAAATCAAGCAATATTAAAATTTAGAAAAAAGAAATACAAAGGTGAAAATACACTTGAAAAATTTAAATCAATCTAAAAATGAGATGCAAATTTCATGGCTGTTAACAAATTGGCACGATTATTATCCAGTGTTGAAGAAGTTTCAGGAAAATAATTGTACTCATTCATTAATTCATATTTCTGGTTGAGTAGAGTTGCTACATATTTTCTAAAAGGCAATTAAAAATATTTACAAATATCTATTATACTTTCAAAATTCTCTTAAAGGTAATATTTGAAATATGGTCACTGAAATTTTATTAAACTAGACATATTAGCAAATATTTTAGTTCAATAAAATGATACATTCATATTATGAGGTATTTTAAAACATTGGAAATAATATATAATGATAGTAAATGGTATGTTATGTACATCTATAATGTTACAAATATGACTAATCTGCAACTTTCTCTTATAAAATATTATAAAGTTGAAACATAATATTATAAATTATTTTTCAATACATTTCTATCAAATTAATATGAGATTTGAACTTGATCTAGGGCCATAATATTGGACCTTCTCATCAATCTAATAATCACTTCTAATTATTTCAGAGTGGACCATCTTGGATATTCTATTGTAGTCTATGCTTTTGTGCAATCTCTGTATCCTCTTCTTGCTTGGTATATGAGATTTATTTGAAATGTTAAGAAAAATTAGCAACCTGTAGGAGCAGTCCATGAAAGGTGAAATAAAAGGGTTATCATCCTTCTTTATTCCTGTGTTCTATTTCCCATAAGCCAAGGTTTTCTCCACAGCTAATGGATTCTTATTTCCTGGTTGCATCATCTCACCTCCTGCTGGCCAGTAAATAAGTCAGATATATTGTTCCTTGATGTGTCATTTCATCCGCATGAATGGAAGTGGGCATTCAAGACAGAGAAATGCTACCTAGGATTGTGTCTACTACTGGTAGTTTTCCTCCCTTGAAATTATAGATCTCTTTAGCTAAGGTTCTATCTCATTTTATCCCTATTTAAAATCTTACAAAAAGCAGTTTACATTCAGTATCTGCAATATCTCATTGGTTTCATTTATCAGCATTCTACACAATACAACTGACTATATAAGCCCACCAAAATCCATCTCCTTACATTTATCTATTAAGCTCCTTGAGTGGTCAAAGATACAATTTTCAATCCTTGTCTCACCTGATATCTCATTAGCATTTTGAATTGATGATTACAGCCTTCCTCAGAAAGCATGTTGTATCTTGTCTTCCATGGTAACTTGGGTGACAATACCTCCTGGTTTTGACTGGGGCAGACTGGTTTTACACCTGCTACCCAGGTGTAATTATTAATAGTTTCTTTATAACTCTCTAAAGTATACCAGTTTGGATGATAAATTATGTGGTTGCCCTTATGATAATACAACCTCCTATTTTCAATCTTTCTTATTCTCAGACTTCTTTCCCAGGTTGCTTTCCTCTCTTAATCACATTCATATTTGAATTATCAACTCTCTAGTCTCTCAAATTATATACTCAGCAAGTGAAATTGTATCCAACTGTTTGATTTATCATCTATATGCCATTAAAAAGGCTGGAAGATTCTCAACACCTAACATAGCTCTTCTGTGCTAGCAATGTCTTCAGACATTCCACAGAAGTTCAGATAGATAATTTGAACTTATTTTAGAATCGAATAGCCCTATCTTCAAACTTACTCCTGACCTGGAATTTTCTTCTAAGATTAAAACTTCTTTCACCTAGTTGATACAGACCTAAACCTTGGTGACATTCCACTCTCTTACCCTTTTCCTTCTTTTTCCCTAAAATCATTGAGCTCTACTGATTCATTTCTATTTTTCTTAATATTGTAGAATCCATCCCTTCTTTATTCCTACTACCACTGACTTAAAGATCTCATAATGTCACTCCAATATTAAAGCAAGTCTCTAAATAGTTAGTCTGCACACTTGCCTTCCTTAGGCCATCCTCAATACTGCTAAAGTTTAAGCCTTATAAACATTTTAACATTCACTTATTTTAATAATCTGTGTTATTATCTGCATGCAAACCCCTTCTCTTCATTCCTCCACATTCAAATCCCTTCATTTTAAAAAAGTTCTGAATATTTCTTAGGATCATTTGTTGTCCTGGTGTGTCCTAAGTTTTATCAGCCTTGTTGAGTCACTTATAATTTCCTAAGTGTGCTATGCAGTCCATGGCCTTTGAATATGCTCTTATTGTACCAGCAATTCATTTATCTACCCACCAATTACTAAGAAACAATTAGGTACCATGCATTGGGGTAGGCCCTGGAAAGACATTCTGACATCTTTCCATTTAAATAAAAGTGTTACTTTGCTTTCAAAAGTTAGCTTAGATATTAACACCTCCCATATTACATTCATTTCTACTAGTTCTGCATCCCCATTTTGTATTTTTAAACATTCTTTCTTATATTCCTATACATACTGGGAAAATCTTTGCAATAATACTTATAGTTTGCTGTGTTTTTTTGTGGCTTATATATTGTTTAGACTAAATACTGACTTTTAAATCTATTTCACCAGACTAGGTCCAGAACTCTGTAGCTCAGAAGGAACCTGAGAAACTATCTCAGATTGTATAAAAACATCATCAGTAATAAACTCATAAACACATACATACATAGTAAATAAATAAATGTTTAAAACATATTTATATGATTAATTAATGTAATCATTTTAAGTTTTTCTTTAAAAATTTCCAATTTTGACACAAAATCAGTATAAAGTGCTTGTGTATCTAGTCCTCCTAACAATGTATATACCCAGATAGTATAATTTGTTCTAAATTAACTAAGAGCTCTATATTCTTTTCCATTTTTTTCTTTATTCTGTCCCCATACAAACTACATTTAATTAAGTTTGGCATGTCTATCAGGACTTTGGCCAGGAAATTGCCTTATCATTTATTTCATACCCATAATCAAAAATTATTAAATGAATTTAGAAAAGTCATTTAAAAAGTCTACACACATCATTTTTGTAAATGTAACTTATATGTAATACTTTTGTAGTGGGCAAGAATATAGGAGAAATATCCATGTCTAGGTCTTTCTGTTACCTATATTATATTCTAAAAAGAGCCTTCCCTAGATAACACTGGTAAAATCACATTTTAGAAGCATTTTATGCCAATATAATATACTTTCAAAATTTCCCTCCATGGTCACAAAATTCAGGAAAATAGCATATTTTAAAACTTGGCACATGATGGCAGCTCTCCACTAAAAGCCAATTATTCCGGAACATTTTGGTACTAAAATGAATCACAAATGCTCCTC
Organism: Chaetophractus vellerosus; assembly: GCA_004027955.1. Taxonomy (NCBI): domain Eukaryota; kingdom Metazoa; phylum Chordata; class Mammalia; order Cingulata; family Chlamyphoridae; genus Chaetophractus; species Chaetophractus vellerosus. The sequence continues at coordinate 3,885 of PVKH010008349.1, read as the reverse complement.
ATTCACTAGAGTCTCATGAAACACTTTCAAGGCAGAAATGCAGATTAGTTGAAATAACAGATGGAATAAATGGCCCCCCTGAACCCAATTTAACAAATATTGTATTTGCCATCCTGGTTATGATGCAGCCTTGCTCTGCAAAGCTTTTCTTAAAATATTCAGGGTACTCAGAATGAAATATGGTTGGCTATGTTAAGATAGAAATATTCACAGATTTGTGATGACCTTATGCTAAAATATTGATTCTCAGATGACAAAAAAAGGTAGCAAATTGTCAAGTCAAAGAATACTGACCATTCTTTGTTTTGCTTTCTTTTGTTTACTTTTTATATTTTACAGCTCAAATGTTCTATAGTACTATCTTCAGGATGATCATTCAATTATTTAATTATATATATATAATATAATTATATATAAATATATATATTGTGTTAGTCAGCCATTGGTGTTAATGCAAAATACCAGAAATCAGTTGGTTTTTATAAAGGATATTTATTTGGGGTAGAAGCTTACAGTCACATGGCCTTAAAGAGTCCAACTCAAGGTACCATAAGAGGTACTTTCTCACCTAGAGTCTGTTGCTATGTGTTCACACAAGATGACAGGCAATGTCTGTGAGTGTTCAGTCTTCCTCCTCTTCTCAAAGTTCCATGGTTGCAGCTTCTTCCAATCTCAGCACCAGGCTGGGACAAGTCTTGTTTCTATCCCGGGCTTGTTTCTTTCTGGACTCATCTGCTCTGCTTTTCTACAAGGCCAGCTCTAAACTGTCAGGTAAATGTGTCTCTCTTCCCTGGGCCTCTGCTGTGTCTAATGGGGATTTTTCTCTTTCCTCACATACCTGCTTCTCTGTGTGCTTACTTCCCGGGCCCCGGGATCAAAACTCCAATTTTCTCCTCTGCTAGGTCCTTTTCTTACTGATGTGGCCCAATCAAAGCCTTAATCGTAATTTAATCAAGTAAAAGTGAAACCTCTGAATGCAATACAATCTAATAATGCAAACAGGCAAGTTTACAAACATAATCCAATATCTATTTTTGGAATTCATAAATAATATCAAACTGCTACATGTATATATATATATACATATATATGTATATATATATATATACATTTTTTTAAAGGGGGTACCAGGTATTGAACCTGGGACCTCCTACATCCAAAGCAGGTGCTCAACTACCAAGCTACACCCACTCCTATTTAATTATATTTTAACTGTATGTTCTCCCAGATGCTTTACAAACAATACTAACCTACTTTTTCGCAATCATCAATTGATGGACATTGTTCTTTGGTATTATCATACTTTTGTCTTTTAGATAATAAAATATATTTGAGAGTAATTTATTCAGTTTGTCTCTTCTATCTTTTTCTTAAACTCATTATTTTTGTAGCTGTATATTTAGGGAAAGCAAGGCAGTGAAGTAAACTGTATTGTATTGAGATTCTTCTACTCTTCAGGTACTTTAAATACATCATTTCAAAATATCTTCATAATCAACAAGGTAGATATTAAGTTCTTATTTTGTATGAGGAGGTGCAAAATCTTAACATGACTGTTTACAATACAATGGAAGGAAAAAGAGTAAGGGATTCAATTCAGCTCTGAAAAAAACTAAGCATCTCAGTAAATACATATAGGACATTTAAAATTGCTATTGCTGAAAAAAAATTTATTTGTAAGCCTCTTGTTTACAAATGGGGAGCAAAAATCATGCCCTGTGAATTGAATTTGATATTCAAATGCTTTTGTTTTTTCTATAGCTTTTTATAGTAGATGCTCACATTTAAAATCAGAAGATGGCTCCTTAAATTTCAGAACTCAGACTTCCCTTGACAAAGTAATATCTGGCCACACTAAGCAAAAATTGACTTGTTTCAAAATGCATACTCTGATAACATATGTTTTATAATTTGCCTTATTGCAGCATCCACTTTTGTCATTTACTTCTTTTCCTGCTGTTTCTAGCAAGTATTTAATTTTCCTACACGTGTATGAAATTGGTTGCTTCATCCAGAAATCATTTGCCTTCATTCCACCAGAAGACATTTATGCCTTCTTCCCTGCTTCCCTGACTGGAATAAGGGAAAGAAATTGAGTAAGTTTATGACCTTAAAATTTAAGCATAAATCAGGTTGGTAAGACCTTAGAATTATCTCCATATTCTAGGGTCTATTGTATGGTTTTGAAAGACAGACGATCCTAATTTTGTTTCCTCTGTATTAATGATCGTAGTCTCCTTGGGATAACCAGACTTAAAGAAAGAAGTTAATTAAAGAAAGAAATAAATAAACAGAAAAAAGTAACAGAGACAAAGGGAGAAGAAAGAGAGACATAAAATAGTATTCAAGTCCCTTTCATATCTCTATTCTTCTCACAGGCCAGCTCTCTCCCTGTTTTTCCTGTGGTTTGGTTACTTGGACCAATGAAGCCCCAATTTAGTATAATTTCTGTTGAGAATTTGCTTTTCCAAGTAAAAATATTAATGAGTGTAGCTAAAAATGTAGGTTTGTCTATGTTGAGTAATTCACAGAAGAGGACTAGTAAAATAGATAATGACATAAAAATTGCATGCAGCTTTAGAAGTTCAGTTAATGAAAAAATATTTTTATCATTAAAATAAGTAAAGAATAATTCTTAATGCATTAAGTATTCTTTATTACTATTAGGTGAAGAAAGGATTATCAAGCAATACAGCAGTATTAATAATGTCTAACATAGATTGAGTTTTTGCAATATTATGAGTTCCATGTTTAATTAATTTAATCTTTACAAATTTCCAAGTGATTGATTATGTTATTTTCTCCCTTGTTCAGATGAAAAAAAAAATGAGGCACAGAGAAATTAAGTGGTTAAGAGGGTAAGTGCCCAAGTTACTCAGGTAGAAAGCAGCAGAGCTGGTTTACCACAACTAGTTCAAGTTTTATAGTCATGCTTCCAAGGTCCTGATCCTAATCATATATTCTTTTACCTATTATAAGTCATTTCATCATAAAAAGAAAATATATTCCTAAATGGGGAGAATAAACAACTGAATATAATATATGCAAAAGTAATAGCATTGGTATTTTCTGGGTGGTTGAATTTATATCCTCTGTGTGTATGCATGTTTGTATGTACATTTGACATTTTCAAAATGTATCCAATAAAATGTTATTTTGAAAATTCAAGCTACTGCATTATAATTGCTTTTATTTGTAACCATTCTAACTGAAAATATTGTTATTAACAATTGTCAATAACTATATCATGATGACTGCTGAATAAATATATGACTGAAAGAAAGTACCTAACACTTTCTAACTTATCTAGTAACATTCCTTATTCAAGATGGAACCAAAATTTCTCTGTTAACATCTAAGTACTAAATAAATTTTTGTTGAATAAATGAATGAATAAATCATTACCAAATAATGAAAAGCATCTTACTGTTGTATCATAATTTATAAGCACAAAGGAAACAAAGAAACAAAACTATTAATTAACTGATCATTTAGCTAATAATATAAAATATAGAACACATCAAACAGTATTTCTTATGACTTTAGGCATTTAAAAAAATAACTGTAGTTTGGATGGCTCTAACAGTATGTTGTATTAAAATAAGTCCCTCAGCCTGCTGTTATTTAATTCTGAAAACTCGTATTTTGGAAAAACCAATGAACTGGGAAATAGAGTATAGGGTTTGTACTCAGATTTATTTACTTTAAAGTTTGAATCAGTCCTTCTGAATTCAAGTTTACTTATCTTCATTGTTTTGCATTAAATTTGGTAGTAATTGAAATCCGAAGCCATCTCTAAGCTTTAGATTATAATTAAAGTATAAAAATTGTATTACTACTATCATAAAACTGTGTTCATCAAAGTTTTCAGGTTGAATACCTTTG
>PVKH010008348.1:0-19558 GCA_004027955.1 Chaetophractus vellerosus | reverse complement strand
CAGTACCTGGTACATAATTAGGTGGGCAAAAGGTGTTTATTGAATAATTGAACTAATAAATTAATGAAGTCTCCTTAAATTCAAGGAATTTCAATCTTCTAATTTTCAGTAGGTATAATTAGTATATTTCTAAGTGACTCTGGTTTTGTTTTAAGTTTGCTCTGACTATAGTTCCTAGCATTTCTACTGGGTTCCCTCTTCGAACTGGCAGTGGAGACTGGTGTTACAGGTCCCTGAGTTCTTGACCCTTCCAGTAGTTCTCTGGTAGAGCACTAAGCACTTTGAGCATTCCAGAAGAGCTTTAGCATTTAAAGATCTATGGCTCCCTAGAGACACTGTGTGGCTCTTAATGGGGGCCCAGCTCCCAGCTGGTTGACATGCTAGCTGTAACACCATAGTTAAGGTGACCAGAGTCTTTACCCAACACAGAATCATATTTAGGTCAAACTGAGTTAATGAGCATCAAAGGTAGCCATAGAGAAGAAAATAAATCTCAAAAGAGCAGTGTGTGTGTAAGCAAGGCAAGGACAGACTATCTGCTGTACCTTGACTCCATGGTTAAGCCAAGAAAGGGATAGCTTTGTGAGTTGCCAACCGAGGTGGTTCAGAAATCAACCTATTTCCCAGAATGCTGCTACCACCACCTCCTCCTCCACACCGCCCTTTTCCTCCTCCTCCTTCCCATTCCCCCTCCTTCTCCTTTCCTCTTCCTTCTCCTCTTCTCTTTCTCTTTCTTTCTCTCTCATATCAAGTTCCTTAGCTCCCCAGGAGCATCTGTGAGTTCTTCAAGCAGTATTTATAAAACTTGGGTCTTAATGCATAGATCTAGATCTGGGTCATCTAGATAATCACTTTACATGCGAACACTTCCTAAGTGTCTTTGGTTTCTACAATATCTAAAAATTCAGTATTTACAATTGTTTGTGACTATAATCTAATTGGCTTCAAGGACAACCTAAAGTGATGGGGCCTAATTTTTATAGACTATTAATGAGAGTTCTCAATTTTATTTTCCTTTAAAGGGAATCTACATTATTCAAGTGCAAGAACCTGCCTTAAATAATTTCTTTATTCTATCAGTAGCAATAAGCATAGCTAGCTATTTCAGACCTTTGTCCTAAGATGATGGTTTGTGTTTGGAAAAAAATCTGTTATTCACTAACAGCCCTTTTTTAGTGGAATTAGCATTTGCTCTTTTGTTTATATTGTAAGTCCATGCAGTGAGATAGAATATAGGAATGTTTCAGATTGCCTGATATAAGTGACATGAGTCTTTATTTGGACTCTCAAATTTGCTGCAACCTCCCCCTACTTATTGTCTATAAGCTTCTGCACCATTGCCCACATCCCTGGATTAAGAAGGCAAAAACTTCTTCCTACAGTTCTAAACTTTCTTTCCTAAATTTAATGAAGCCAAGCCTTAAAAATTTACTAGTTGGAAATTGAGTATAGTAAAAATAATAATAGCTGATTTCCCTCATCATGTTTTTTATTTACTTTAGGACAAGTACACGAGCAGATGATAATATGGATTCCATTGGCAATGATATATCTTTAGCCTTAAAATCTTTACCTTTACTATCTTTAGGAGTTAAGTTTTGCAGTACCCACTCCCCAAGAGAAAATCTTACCATTTTCAGGGTTTTGTTTTGGGAGAATTTTGGAAATCATAGACTCGCTACAGAGTTTCTACAAATCAAAAATAAAAATTAAACACTTTTTTTAAATTTAGATTTTTAAATTTAAAATCTTAAAAACATATTTAAGAGTTTTAACCTGCTTTTTACTCAGCTAGTGGCTTGGAAATAGTGATAATCTTAGAAGAATTCAGTTGCTTCCAAGAATGTTCAGAAATTTTTTTTTTATTTCCTTGAAATTACCTGACACATGGTTATACATAATTCACAGAGGACTGGCTTTCAGAAGCATTCTGTTTTCAAATTCTTTTGTAGATTCCTGGATTCCCTTTTAAAATGTATTCATTTATTTGTTCATTGAATAGTTATTGAGCATCTGGTTTGTGATAGGTACTATGCAAGGAGTTGGAGACAGAGGGAGAAAAATGACACTTTTTCCTTAAAGGAAAAAAATGAATTTTAGGACCACAAAGGATTTAAAGATGATTATATCCAATCTAGTCATAAACAGATGGGGAAACTGAGGCTCAGAGAGAGGTTATATGAAAAATTATCACTTAATTAAGAACAGTTTGTTGAATTTACAAAGGCAATTTTCATCAAAATACTTTTGAAGCACCAACTACTTCCTTTTTGTTAAGAATTAAGAATTATTTTAATACTCTCAAATTAACAAATGAGGTCAGTGCTCCATTTCCTGGGCCAATGCCACAATGGTACCCTTTGTTCTTGGACCCAATCCGTGGTTCTGACTTGGCAACTGAAAGGCCCAGTGACTTGCATTTGGCAATTAGTGTAAGTGGTTTTAGTATCTACTTACTAACATACTTTGGATACCCACTTCCTCAGATATTGGGGTCAGCCTTTTGTTATAGAACTCCAATATTAGTGTTAAACTAATTTTTCAATATTTTGAATTATAAATTAATGCTCATGAAATTTAAAATTTATAATAAATTAGCAGTTTCCAGTAATTTTTACCATAAAGAGTTTTATTTTTGACTTTCTTATTTTGTTAAAAATGAATACAACCTTGAGTTATAGTAAAAACATTTTCATTTAATTAGATTTAACATGAATATTCTGGCCCCTGCTGGGAACTCTAAAAACTACATCACTTGTGCTATCAATTTTTCAAAAGTTGTTAGAACTTCAGTTTAAACCTTGAATTCAGTTTTATGTCTTTTTTTGGTAATATACAGAAATTTATAGAAGCATTACTATGATTAAGACACAAAATCTATGTAAAATATTAGAGATTTTTACATGACACAATGAATTTTAACAATCAAATGTCTACCTTAATTTTAAATACACATAAATCTAGTATTACCTCCACTCATACTCAGAGGAGAAATTTGATGATACAAATAATTGTAATTTAGATACTTAATGAAGTATGGTAATGACTCTACATAGAATTTCATTTCATCAAATATTTAATCCCCACTATTTGCGTGAGTATATTTATGTGAAACATTGCCCTACCTCAGAAGCTAGTGAGTAGGAGTTACAACACAACACTTCAGCAAGAGCAAAATTATAGAATGGAATGTGGAGTGTAGGACAAACCAACAGTATAGCTGGAATGAATTATTGGGAAATAGCTATTCCCAATAAATGAATAGGAAATTTAGGAGTAGGGAGTGGAAGACAGATGGGAAACTGGAAACAGCATTACAAAATCTCCTCCCTTCAAAACCTATGAATAAATAAACACCTCTCTGACTTAGGTCAAATTAATTAACCTCATTTCCCCATTTGCAAAGTGGAGATATTGGTTGAGTTCTGCGGACTAAATGAGATAATGATGTAAAGTGCTAAGAACAGTACCTGATATGGATTAAGTAATTAATATATATTAAATATTAAATACATCATCATCTAACAATAATACCAAATTATCTAACAATATTTATTTATTTATTTATTTTTTTTTTTAAAGATTTATTTATTTTTATTACATATCTCCCCTTTCCCCCGTTGCGGCGACGCACCGAGACTTGGTCACTGCGCAGGCGCGGCTTTCCCCGCTTGTGGGCGGCTTCTGCTTCTATTCACGGCCGGCTCCAGTTCGCGGGTGGCTGGCTGCGTTCCATTCACAGGCGACCTGCGGCTTTTGCCCTGTCCGTGGCAGCTTTTTGCCCTGCCCACGGCGGCTCCGGCCCGCCCATGGCGGCTTGCCATTCTCAAGGCGGTCTGCCCGCTAGGAGAGGTCCCCGGGAACTGAACCCAGGGCCTCCCATGTGGTATCCCAGCGCGCTCTTTATCCACTGAGCTATCTAGCCGGGCCCTATCTAACAATATTTATATCATTAATATTAATTTGTATTATAAATCTTTGTAAAATTGAAAATTTATAAAATGAAGTTTTATAAAGTAAGGGGTGGATTATATATGATGTACCCAAGATGCAGATGTAAAACAAAATGACAAAAAAGAACCAGAAAGAAAAAAATATATGGTACTAATACATGGTGTTAATAATAGGGTGGTTTATGGGAAAAATACACCAAAGGTAAGGTATGGACTACAGTTAGGAGTAATATGTTCATGAAGTTCTTTCATCATTTTGTAACAAGTGTTCCACAACAATGCAAGGTGTTGTTGATGGGGTGATATAGGGGAATCCTGGATGTCTATAAACTCACAACTTCTCTAATTAAAATAAAAGAAAAAGAAAAAAGTGAGAAATATATACTAGAAAAATTCTAACCAAAATAAATCTGGAGTCATGACATTTAGTAACAGACAGGATTGAATTATAAGGCAGAAGGTGCGAAACAAGACAAAGAGAAATTTTATCATGGTAAAGGAAACAAGCTTCACAGAGGATATACTTTCATAAATCTTAAAGCACTGAAGTAAAATCATAATTAAAATATATAGGAGTTCTGAGAAGATGGTGTCAGAGTAGGCAGGCAGGGCCCAACTCAGAAAAAGGACCAAAAGCCATCTGTGGGACCTGCTTTGAGGGTCAGCAGACCAGGACAGTGCTACACAACTCCCAGGAGAGTGAGAGACAGAGACAGAGAGACAAAGAACCCGAAACAACAAAATTGAGTTACCAAAGCCCTGCAATGGCCAGGAAGGGCTCCCCTCCCCCACCCCAAGATATTAGTTTGGGATAAAACCTCTGACTCACTGCAACTAACTGAGAGGGGAACAAACATCTTCCTCCTGGTCAGCTGTTACAAGGGAAAAGGGTGGGGGAGTAAGGGGGCTTCTCTTCAGTGAATTCAGCCAGCAGAGCCCACTTTGAATCTCTGCTCTGGCCAGATCAAAACACAGGAAAGCAGAGATTGAAAGAAAGAGCTCCATGGAGAGGTGCACCGACAAGTGCCATCTGCTGGATGGTCTGGAAATTGCATGGAGAAAAGCTGCTTTTAAGTCTCTCTTATCCTGAACTCCTGAAAGAAAATCTGTGCACTATTAGTGAGTTTCTGGTCCAACTTTGATAAATTAAGCTGGGCAATTTTAAAGACTTAGAGTAGGTTGAACCAAATATCAAAGACGAATTGTGAAAGAAAAAACACTAGGCAAGAGAGATTGGCCATCAAAGTAAATTCAATAACATGTTCAGATGCCTAGACATCAGCAAAAAATTACAAGCCATATTAGGAAACAGGAAGAAATGGCCCAGCCAAAGGAACAATCCAAATATCCTGAAGAGATACAGGATTTAAGACAATCAGTGATAATCACACAACTCTCCTAAATCAAATCAAAGAACTGAAAGAAAATATGACTAAAGAGATAAAGGATATTAAGAAGACCCTGGGTGAGCATAAAGAACAATTTGAAATCCTGGAAAGTAAAGTAATAGAGCTTATGGGAATGAAAGACACAGTGGATGAGATTTAAAATACATTAGAGATGTATAAGAGCAGATTTGAAGTGCGCAAAGACAGAATTAGTGATTTTGAAGACAGAATATCTGAACTAGAAAAGACAGGAGAACAGAGAGAGAATGAAAAAATGGAACAGGATCTCAGGGAATTGAATGACAATGTGAAATGCAGAAACATGCATGTTATCGGTGTTCCAGAAGGAGAAGAGAATGGGAAAGGGCCAGAAAGAATATTTGAGAAAATAATGACCAAAAACTTACCAACCTTTATGAAAGACATAAATATCAATATGCAAGAAGAACAATGCACCCCAAAACAGAATAAATCCAAATATATCTACCCTGAGACACCTGATATTCATGATAACAAACATGAGAGATAAAGAGAGGATTCTGAAAGCAGCAAGAGAAAAGCAAAGCATCACATACAAGGGAACCTCAATAAGATTAAGTGCTGACCTCTCATCAGAAACCATGGAGGCAAGAAGAAAGTGATATGATGTATTTAAGGTACTGAAAGAGAAAAACTGACAGTGGGTCAAAGAAGAAATTGCAAGAGATATCAGCAAATATCTTGAGATGAATGAAAATGAGAACACAATATATCAAAACCTATGGGACACCACAAAGGCAGTGCTGAAAGGGAAATTTATAGGCCTCAATGCTTACATTAGAAAAGAAGAAAGAGCTAAAATTGAAGATCTTACTGCACACCCCGAGTAACTAGAGAAAGAACAGCAAACTAATCCCAAACCAAGCCAAAGGAAATAAATATTAAATATCAATGCAGAAATAAATGAAATTGAGAACAACAACAAAAAATAGAATCAACAAAACCAAAAGTTGTTTCTTTCAGAAGATCAACAAAATCAACAAACCTTTAGCTAGACTGACTGACAAAGAAAAAAAGAGAGACAATGCAAATGAATAAAATCAGAAATGAGATGGGGGGACATTACCACTGACCCTGCAGAAATAAGAGATATAAGAAGATACTATGAACAACTGTATGCTAAAAAAAAACAGACAATGCAGACAAGATGAACATATTCCTAGAAACATATGAACCACCTACACTGACCCTAGAAGAAATAGACGATTTCAACAAACCAATCATAAGTGAAGAGATTGAAATAGTCATCAAAAACCTCCCAAAGATGAAAAGCCCAGAACCAAGTGGCTTCACAGGTGAATTCTTCCAATCATTCAAAGATGATCTAATAACAATCTTGCTCAAGCTCTTCCAAAAAATTGAACAGGAAAGAATGCTGCCAACTCATTCTATGAAGCCAGCATCACCCTAATACCAAAACCAGATAAAGACACTATGAAAAAAAGAAAATCATGGACCAATATCTTTAATGAATACAGGTGCAAAAATCCTCAACAAAATCCTGGCAAACCGAATCCAAAAACACATTAAAAATATCATACACCACAATCAAGTGGCTTTTATCCTAGGTATGCAAGGGTGGTTCAACACAAGAAAATCAATTAGTGCAATAAACCACAGTGATAAATTGAAGAAAAAAAATCATTTGATCTTCTTGATTGATGCAGAAAAGGCATCTGACAAAATACAGCACCTTTGCTTGATAAAAACACTCCAAAAGATAGGAATAGAAGGAAACTTTCTCGATATGGTAAAGTGCATATATGAAAAACCTACAGCTAGCATTGAACTTAATGGTGAAAGACTGAAAGCATTCCTGCTGAGATCAGGAACAAGACAAGGATGCCCACTGTCAATACTGTTATTCAGTATTGTGCTAGAAGTGTTAACTAGAGCAATTAGGCTGGATAAAGAAATAAAAGGCACACAAAATAGGAAAGGAAGGAGTAAAACTTGTACTATTCACTGATGTTATGATCCTATATTTAGAAAATCCTGAAAAATCCACAAAAAAGCCACTAGAGCTAGTAGAGGAGTTCAGCAAATTGGTAGGATACAAGATTAATATGCAAAAATTATTAGCATTTCTATACACTCCTGGTGTGCAATCTAAGGAGGAAATAAAAAAAAATTCCATTTATAATAGTGACTAAAAGAATCATAATGAACTCTGTATCCTGATAATTAAAAATCAATCTTATTTTTAAATGCCCATAAACATTTGCCAAAAAATGACCATCTATTGAGCCACAAAAACAACCTCTCAATAAATTCTAAAAGATTAGGAATAATCTGGACTACATTCTCTGATCAGTGTAATTAAACAAAAATGAGAAACCAAAATAAATAAACATCTCTTCTAATACATGAAATATAAAAATTATTTAAAGGAACCTTTGGTACAAAGAGGAAATAAAACTGATGTTGCAGAAGATGCATAAAATAACAATTCACATTATATACAAATAATAAATAAATCCTTACATACCAAAACCTGTAGATTACAACTAAGGCTATTTCAGCAGAGATTCATAGCTTCAAACATGTATTGCTAAATAACAAAGGGTGAAAATAAACATATTATTTAACTTAAAAAGTTAGAAAATGAGCTATTTATTAAACTACAAATTAATCCAAAAAACACAAAAGAAAAATAATAAGATAAAATTAGAAACTGAGTCAGAAACAGCAAATCAGTAGAATTGGTAATAACATAAAACAGTAGCTGAACTAATAAATATAAAGAATCCATGAGTATTCTAAATTAGAAAGGAGAAAAAGGAAAACAAATGCACTGTGAGAAAATTAAATAATTAAGAACAGACTGCAAAAGTATTATGCAAACATTTTTAAACTTACAAAATTAACAATTTCCTAGGGAAAAAAAATATCAGAATGGCTCTACAAGAGATACATACCCAAACAGACATGTAACCATGGAAGAAATTGGGGTTATTATCAAAGTGCTACTCTCTGCCCAGAGGGACCCCACAACCTTTGAGACTGTGTGGTGGGAATCCTTGGCCCTCGTGGTTGACATCCACTCGTCCAGTCCAGTGGCCACCAGAGTTCTGTTAGCTCTGAGGACTGGGGAATGGCGTCCTCCCACCTTGAGTTTTGAGGTTCCTAAAAGCAGCAGGTCATGAGAAATAACAGTTTTCCCTGAGACTTCAGTGACCTCAGTGAGTATAAACTGGAATTGGTATTGTTCATCTGAGGTCTGTCAAAGTTGAAATGGAAAAGAAGCAAAGCTCTGAAGTAGGAAAAGTTGTAAATTGTATTTTAAAGTATTGGGAACAATTTGGTTATAAGCCAATAACTAAGGAACAAAATTCTTGTGCAAAACTGCCCAGTGCAGATTAGAATAATCAGAAATAGCCTTCAAAGAGATCTTTTAAATATTATTTTACAGTTAAACTTATTTTTTGTAAGAGAATGAGCTACTTATTCAATGTATATTTCCATACATTGGGATGGTAATGTCAAATTAACAAATGAAAATTCTTAAAAGAAGTATGTTCAAATTGTTAAAAATTTAAAATGAAATATTTTCTTATATATATATTAGGCTAGGCAGGATGTAAAGGCCATATAGAAATCTGAATATAGAAACTACTGAAAAAATGGAAAAGTTTTTCCTAAGCTCTTTGACCTATCCAGCCCCCAGGGCCCTCTCTTCGCAAGAGCTATGAGAGAAGGACTGAGTGTGACAGATTAAAACTCTATCTTTTAGGCTTGAATGATTTGTCCTGTAATACCCCTATTTAAACCTTTTAACAGCCTTAGAATGAGAGTAATTAATGACCCAATTGTCAAATTTAAGTAAGTAAAGAAAAAGTCCTTGAAAGCTATGGAAAGATCTTTTCTAAATTGTGATTAAGACAAATTAAACAATCATAATATATTCCAGAACCTAAAAAGTCAGCATGTTTTTAAATTTACTCGCAATTTTAAAATTTTATTATAAAAAAGAGGTTTTAGCCTCCTGTGGAGAAAGAGAAAAAGAACATTTCTTCCATAAATTATAATGGTTTCAATTTCATTTAGCTTGGGTGTAATCTCCCTAGGTTTATAGAATACTAATTAAATAAATTAGCATTATTTGTATTAAATCTTTAAGGTGACAAAAATTTTAAGTTTGTGTTTAATGAAATAAGACCTGTCCTAAAGTGAAATGACTAGTTTTCACAGAACAGAATGAGGAATGTAAGACAAGACTTTTAAATGGATAAAGACAAATTCACTGGTTGCTAATTGTAATTTAATAAGTTTATTTAAATGTAAAGTAGTCTATGTGGTTATGGTTAATTATATGGAGTTTGCAGAAGCATTCTCTAAACTGAAGTACTTAAATGGCTAATTCCAGGAGGCCATTATTAATTAGAAACCTGATATTAATAACAAAAAGTAACTTCATAACAGGGAAACCAGTCAGAGGCCACCTCAATCTGCATATTAAAGTGGTGGTAAGGAAAGATAACCTTGATTCCATTGGGAATCTTAGGTCTTCATAAAATAATTGAGAAAGTCATTTTTCCTGCAATGCTAAAGTAAAATACCTGTTAAACTTATACAGTTAAACTTATTTTTTGTAAGAGAATGAATCATGGTAAAGGTGTAGAAGTGAAAAGTAAAGTAGTAAAAATAGTTAAGTTCTTTTAATATGTTATAAACTGTATTGGAAATATTTAGAAAGTGTATTAAAAATTAAGAGATAGACTTCACTATTGTCAAACTCTTGTGCATTCAAACCAGACCCAAATACCCTGCATGGTGCCTCTCCATTTAAGTTATTGGCTAGGTTGGTCATTATGATGCCTAAAATAATAAAAAGTATCTACTACTTCTCTGAACATGCTCCTGAAGTGGATGGAAAGTACATTGCTGTTTTGGACTCCTACAGCAGCTGGAAATGGCTCAACATAGCCAGATTTAAAATGGACATTGCCTCCAGGCTGGCTCTGTTTCATAGTGTTGAGGGGTACTACAGACTGGTGAACACTGGAACCTCTCTCTTGGGCCAACATTGCTGTAGCATGCTGGCTGTATGAAGGACATACCAAGTGGAGCAATAATTTCCAGAGTAATGTGAGTAGAACATAAGCAAATACAATTGGCATTATGGCCTGCTCCTGTGGAGAGACAACATGTATGGTATTGCAAACTTGGAGCTTAGATCTATTAACTGAAGCTCAAAGAGGAACTTGTCCATTGATTAGAATTAGGTGCTGGACATATATACCTAATGAATATAATAATATCTCTTCTATTCTAGATCTTATGCAGAGGCATATTGAACATGCTAAAATTCTTGGTAAATTTAGTTCATTTTCTAAGTAGTTAACGAATGTGCCTATAAGATAAAGAAATGGCTCTCTTAAATACTCTCTTTTGCTTGCCATATGCTTGTCTTGTTGTTGCCTATACCATCTTTGCGGGTTTATATCTAGGGCAGTGCCGCTTTTCATACCTCTCCTAGCTGTCCTAGGCATAACCACCATTGTGGGAACTGGAGTTGGCAGTTTATACCAAGTCCAGTAGGCCTACCACAATCTCTTTAGAGTTAACCAACAGAGTAAAAGAACTCAAGGCAGAATGCTGTTTCCTGTTAACTTTGGAAGGATGTGGCCTCTGAAGGCACCTGGCTTTCCCACTCTCATGGTCCAATATCTCATGGATGGCCCCTTTTTGGGGCCCACTTACCACCATCTTCTTTTCTTTATCCTTTTAGTAGGACCATGTATCTTAAATTCTAACTGAGTTTATTTCTTCCAGAATTAACTGCCCTCCAGAACAACATATTAGCCATGTGGGTATTTCACCCAGTTCTAACCACAGTGCCAGACCCATCTTACCTCAACCTCAATAGAATAGGCAGAGGGTTTTACACTGTGTCAGGCAGGGCCTACTCCCCCTAACCAGCAGGAAGCAGCTACAGAAGAATAATCATTGCCCTACAGCTACCCCTTAAAAATAAAGGAGTAAACTTCTGAAGGGGAAGTTGAGGCAGGTTAGTATAGGGAAAAGGGAAGTCATCCTGTCACAGCTGGGATCCGGCAGAGAACATGACTGGCAGAGAACATGGCCAAAAAACCCCACCCAGAAACCCCCTTCTACTAAGAAGAAAGCTGGAAAGACCCCACCATGAGGTCCCATTTGGAACTCTTTCCAGGGTCAAGGAGAAGCCCCAGATACCTCCAAACAACAGTTCTTCCCATTGGCATCCTGAGAACAAACAGGTAGGGCAACCAGTAAGAACAGCAAACATTAGGAAAGGGGAGGAGGACAGGTCTTAAAAGGCCTAACCTGGTGCCCCATGTGCATGACTCATCTTAAAGCACACCCACAACCCATGTCTTGGATTGTGTACTTATCTCTTTTCTTGTTTCTTAATAAACTCTTTACTCCCTTGCCTACCTTAAAAAAATGCACTCTCTGAAAAGTGCCAATTTACAGGTAATTTGTCCAAATGCTCAAAGGACAGATAATATAGAACAGTATTTTTTAAATAGTATTTTGAGCATTTTTAAAAGAACAGAATTAGAATAGAATACAAAGCACCCTCATGGTAAAGGGCAAGTATTTTTTAAATATTTATTTATTTATTTCTCCCCACCCTCGCTGTCTGCTCATCATCTTTATAGGAGAAACCAGGAACTGAATCTGGAGCCTCCCATGTGGGAGGGAGGTGCCTAATCACTTGAGCCACCTCCACTCCCTGTTTGTTATATCTCTCATTGTATTTCCTCACTGTGTCTCTTGGTTGCGCCATCTCGCTGAAGCCATGCCAGCCCGTCTCGTCAGCTCGCTGTCTGCTTGTCTTCTTTAGGAGGCACTGGAAAGAACCCAGGACCTCCCATGTGATAGGCGGGAGTTCAGCTTCTTGAGCCACATCTGCTTCCCAGGGCAAGTGTTAGTATGTGTGACTTTTGTTTCTTTGTATATATTTATGTCCGGTCTCCTTTTTAAATTATGTTTTTTATTTACTGTGGGTCACAATGAAAAATACTTTGAAAGACACTGTTCCAAAATTTAAATAAATAAGGAATGAAAATAAATACAGGGCCGGCTGTATAGCCCAGTTGGTAGGGCACTGGTTTACCACATGGGAGGCCCCGGGTTCGGTCCCCGGGCCTCCTCGAACTGGCGGACCGCCTTGAGAAGGCAAGCCAGCGCAGGCAGGGCATGCCGCCACGGTGGGGCACACCCCACGGGCAAAGGCAAGCCCCCACAAGCAAGGGTGAGCCCCCATGAGCAGGCGGGCCACTGCACCAGTGAGCTGACTCCGCAGGTCGCCCCAGCAGGGGAAGACAAGCAGACACAGAGGAACGCAGAGAAAAATGAACACAGCAAGAATAAGCAAAAAGGGGGGGATGTATGATAAATAAAAATAAATCTTTTTTAAAAAAAAGAAAATAAATACAGAAAGCTTACAGAACTTTTTATGTTACTGACACTAAAACGTGGCAATGAAAGTAAGACAAGAATATTGAACTAAAATTTTAAATTAAATATTAGCAAATAGAATTCTACTTTCAATGTACAGTATTGTTCTTTCAATATTGACAGGACTTGATTCAGGCCTGGTCATTCCAAGAGTGCAAACATGGTTTAATATCTGAAAGCTGTCAATAACGTTCAGCATTTTAATAAATAAAAGAAGGGAACAAAAACATGATCATCTTAATAAATCCCTAAAAAACACTTGACAAAAATTAAATATATAGGAGACCTTTAATTAGGACCATTCCTTATTTTAAACTTTTCAGTAAAATAGGAGTAGCTGGACATTTTCTTGAAAGGATAAACCAGCATTCTGCTTAATAATGAAACGCTGTACATATTCCCATTAAATTCAGAAAAACATTAAGGATATCCTCAATCAAAACTGTTGTTTGTTATTTTTTATGGAAATACTAGCCAATACAAATAGACAAGAAAGTGGAATAAGAGACATAAATATAGAACAAAAATAGACAAAATTGTCATTATTTTTGCAGATGCCTGTAAGAGCATTGTGTAGGGAGCTCCAAGACTCAGTCCTTCCACCAAAACAACTATTAAATAGGCAGGAACTGTCTGAAACAACTATTTTGAAACCCTGGAGGCCAGAAGAACACTTTACTGTAAAGCATCCAGGGAAGAGTGGAAGGAAGAGGCTGATAAATTATGGTAAAGAATAGTAAATGGCTCTCTCTCTGTATGATCGCCATCTGCATCAATCCCCCCACTCTTACGGCAGGTCCAACCCCTGGCTAGCTCACTGGTGACAGAAAGGGACATAAATCCTATCCCCCAAGACCAGGGGTAGGAATGGCTCATCACTGATCATGGCTTTTGATTGGTGTTTTAGTCAGGATTCTCTAGGGAAGCTGAACCAACAGGAGATGTCTGTAAATAGTATGAGATTTTATAAAATTGTCTCACGTGGCTGTGAGGATGCACAAGTCCAAATTCTGTAGGGCATGCTGTAAGCCACGGACTCAGATGAAAGTCCTTGTCATATTCCCCAGGAGACGCTGGCTATCTGAAGTAGAGATGGGGATTCTCTTTTCCTGCATCTGTCTGTGTGAGTGGCCGTTTATATCAGACTCAGCAAGGGGGCGGGGACTCAACCTGAGTCACGCCCACTGACTAGTCAAATCAAAAGCCCTAAATCAATCTTAACAGGTAATCTAATCAAAGGCCCTTCAACTGAATTTAATACAATCACAGGGTATTACACCCAGAGGAATAGATTAGTTTACAAACATAATATTTCTCTTTTGGTGATTCATAAAATAATCACCAACTGCCACACTCCAACCTCTGAATCCCAAGAAGATATTACAATATTCCAAAAACCTAAAATCATTTCAGTAGCAATGCTAAGTACAAAATCACATCAGAATAAGTTATAAGGATACAGTTTGTCTTGGGACAAAGTTCCCTCTGGATTTAGACCTGTGAAACTGAAAAAAGTTATGTGCTTCCAATATACAAATAAGGCACAGACATAGGATAAACATTTGCATTTCCATAAGGAGAATTTGGGAGGGAGACGCACATCATGGGTCCCCAACAGTTCTGCAAACCTGCAGGGCATATGCCATTAGATTTCAAAGTCTGAGAGTTGTCCTTAAAAACATGGTTTCTTCATCTCCTCAGGGCCTCACGGGAGCCCACCCTTCCTGCAGTCTTGCCCAAAGGACATTTTAGGTTCCAACCTCATCAAGCATCTGGGTGGCAACTCTGTTACAGACCTCACCCTCCAGGAACATTGGGGTGATGGTCACCCTTTCCCCAATCTCTGGAGTACAGTCAGTAAGAGGAGGCAGCGACATTCTCCCTAAACTCTGGCACATAGGTCCAAACCCCTCAGAACAGTGAGGTGGCGACCTGCCCTCTCTAATCTATGGGGACTAGGCCCAACCCCCTCAGAGCAGTGGGCTGTTACCTAACTCTCCCCAGCCTATGGGGAAAAGGCCCACACCTCTCAGAGAAGTGGGGTGGCAACCCAACTCTCCCCAACTACCAGGGAATGTGCTCCACCCTCCTTGTATCCTGGGGCAGCCAAACTCTCCTTGAGACAATGGGCTGGGACATCTACCCTTTCCATACACATGGGTGGGGTCCCTCTCTTGGCCGGAGAATATGTCTTAATTCCAGACTTCAGCTTCCACAGTTTTCCTTCTAAAGCTGTTTGCCCTTCAATCTTTCCCTCCCTGCCCCTTTTAGTCCAGGCTTACAGTGGTTTAATTCATACATCTCTCTGAAAAAAACTTGTTGGTTTAGCATGTGGGAAACAGGGGTCTAAGCCATCAGACAGTAACTTTCCACAAGTCTTTCCTGGATAACTGCATTTTCAATCCTGACTTACAAGTTCCAAGTTTAGTTAATTCCTCAAATGGGGCATTTTCATCTGGGTGATTGATTTCCAGAAGCTTGGAATTTGCAGAATCAGTTTCTGGTTTCTTTATACCCCACAATTAATTTCTCAGCTTATCTCTTTCCTCTTGCATTTTACTATAAGCTGTAAGGAGAAACCAGGCCACATTCTCCACATTTACTTTGGAAATCTCCTCAGCTAAATGTCCAAGCTTGTCATTTGCAAATTCTGCCTTCCATCTAACATCAAGAGTCAATCTTGATAAGTTCTCTGCAACTTTAAAACACAGATTGCCTTTCCTCCAGTTTCCAATAATAGTTTCATCATTTCCTTCTAAGCACCTGACAGAATATAAGTCTCTTCAAAGCAATTTAGGCACTTTCTTTCAAGCATCTCCCAATTCCTCCAAAAAACACCCCTTACCCATTTATAAGACTGTTCCAGCATTTTTGGTAATTGCAAGCAGCATGACTCCACTCCTGCACTAAGATGTATTAGTCAGTGTTCTCTAGGGAAGCAGAACCAATAGTATGAGATTTTATAAAATTTTCTCATGTAACTGTGGGGATGCACAAGTCCAAATTCTGTAGGGCAGGCTGTAAATCAGGGACTCAGATGAAGGTCCTTGTTGTATTCCCCAGGAGATGCTAGCTATCTGAAGTAGAGATGGGGATTCTCTTTTCCTGTGTCTGTCTGTGTGAGTGGCCATTTATATCAGACCCTTGGGGACTCAACCTCAGTCCACTGACTAGTCAAATCAAAAGCCTTAAATCAATCTTAACAGGTAATCTAATCAAAGGCCCTCAAATGAATTTAATACAATCAAAGGGTATCACACCCAGAGGAAGATATTAGTTTACAATCATAATCTTTCTCTTTTTAGGATTCATAAAATAAGCTCAAACTGCCACAATTAGCAAATTCAGATCACTGGGGGTGTGGCTCTGAGGGCTGCCATTGTTTCAGCCCTCCCCAGACAGAGGCAGCAGTGGTGGAGACTTAAACACACTGTACATCCTCAAGGCTGTGGGGGACAGTTAGTTGAAGGACTGCAATTGCTGGGCAGGCCAGGAAAGCTCAGCTTTGGGGAGCCATCAGAGAAGTTCTTGGCATCCTTCCTGGTCCCCTCCCCAGGGTACATTAGAGCCAATCTGCTTCCCCCTTCATGAGTCCCTAACCATGTTTGGACTGGGAAAGATTAACCTGAGAAAGTCCTCTCTAGCATACTCCTCTCCCCAGAATTTGCCCTCCAGGAAAAAGCAGCTTGAGACAACAAAAAGCGTGTAAGAAACTGTAGAGGTAGACAATTTGGCGCAAAGGTCTGCTGGCTTCAAACATCTGGGACAGGAAGGTCTGTCTCCTGGGAAACAAAGGGAACAACACAAAAATACAAATACTGTATGATTGCACTTTTATGAATTAAATATATTGTGTAGACTCATGGTGTTAATAATTAGAATATAGTACACCATAAAATATAATGAGTATAGAGAATGGAAAACTGAGGGTTAATCTGGGCAGAACTGGTAAAAAGGTTGTTTGTAAAGTTTTTTGTGGTGGCAAATGTACAACATTATTTACTAAAAGCCATTGATTATACACTTTGGATAGATTGTATGGTATGTGAATATATCTCAATAAAATTTCTTAAAAAAAAATTAATGTACAAGAATATCCAGAAATAGCAGCTATGTACAGCAGGGGAAACAGAGAGAGATTGAGAGGTGATGAATTTTTTTGTTTGCCTTGTTTTTTGTTTATTATCATTATTATTATTGAAATAATGAAAGTGCTCTAATAGTGATTGAATAGTGATGAATGCACAACTATGTGATTATGCCAAATACCATTGATTGTACACTTTGGATTGATTGTATGCTTTATTAATATGTATCAAAAATTGTGTTAAAAACCAGTGGGCTATAAATGTGAGAGTGTACAGTTAGTTGTTCATAGTATCCTCTTATAGTTCATTTTACTTCTGTTTGATTGGTAGTAATGTCCCCCTTTTCATTTCTGATTTTCATTATGTGTGTCCTCTCTCTTTTTTCAGTCTAGTTAGAGGTTTGTCAACTTTATTGATCTTTTCAAAGAACCAACTTTTGGTTTTGTTGATGCTCTCTATTGTTTCTTTAATACCCTGTTTCATTTATCTTTGCTCTAATCTTTATTTCCTTCTTTTTGCTTGCTTTAGATTTAGTTTTCTTTTTCTAATTCCTCCAATTGTGAGGTTAGGTCTCTGATTTGAGATATTTCCCTCTTGGTACTATCTTTGCTTCCCATAAGTTTTGGTATGTTGATTTTCATTTTCATTTGCCTCAAGATATTTCCTCATTTTGCTTCTGATTTCCATTTCACCCATTGCTTGTTTAAGAGTGTGTTGTTTGGGAGCAGATGTGGCTCAAGTGGTTGAGCACCTGCTTCCCATGTATAAGATTCCTGGGTTTGATCCCTGGTACCTCCTAAAATCAAAGTAAAACAACAACAACAAAAAAACACCTCTCATTGGGGAGCGGATGTAGCTCAGTAGTTGAGTGCCTGCTTCTCATGCAAATTTTCTATTTTTCCCTCTGTTACAGATTTCTAGCTTCATTCCATTGTTGTTAGAGAAGATAGATTGCAGTATTTCAACATTTTATTTTATTTATTGAGGCTTATTTTGTGACCTAAGGTATGTTTTTTTCTGGAGAATGATTCATTTGCACTTTGAGAAGAATGTGTACTCTGTTTTTGTTGGGTGAAGTGTCCTCTCCCATCCTTTGTGCTATTGTTGTCATACATATATCTCTACCTATGTTATAAATTCCTTAATACATTGTTATTCTTTTTTCTTAACTGTCAATTTGCTATGAAAAGACTTTATATTTATGCATATATTTATCATTTCCAGCACTCTTCATTCTTTTGTGTAGATCAGGATTTCTCAGCACAATTGACATTTTGGGCTGGATAATTCTTTGGTGTGGGGGGCTATCCTATACGTTGTAGGATGTTTAGTACATCACTGACCTCTACCTACTAGACACCAGGAACAACTTCCCCCCAAGTTGTGATAACAAAAAATGTCTCCAGACATTGCTAAATGACCCCTTGGAGGCAAAAACCATCCCCATTTGAAAGCCAATGGTGTAGCTGAAAGTTTCTATCTGATAGTGTTTTCCTTCTGCATAAAAAAAAGTCCTTTAATATTTCTTTTACTTCAAGACTGTTATTGACAAATCTCTTAGCTTTTGTTTGTTTGGAAAATGCATTATTTCACTTTTATTTTTGAGGGACATTTTTAATGGATATAGAATTTTGTATTAATATTTTTCTTTAAGCACTCTAAAAATGTCATTTAGTTGTCATCTAGATTGCATTGTTTCTCAAGAAATCAGTGGAATTCTTAGCATTGTTCCCATATGTAGTGTGTCTTTTTCTTTAGCTACTTTTAAGATTTTCTCTTTATCATTGAGTTTCTGCAATTTTATCATGATATACCTTAGTATAGTTTTATTTGTGTTAGTCCTGCTTCAGGTTCATTGGATTTTCTTTTTGGTTTGTAATTTTCATCATATTCAGAAAAAAATTTAGCCATTATTTGCTTAAACATTTTTTTCACCCCCATTCCTCTCTGGACTCTAATTATACACATATTAATTAGACCACTTGATTTTATTCCACAGGTCATAGAGACTCTGTTAATTTATTTTGCATCCTTTTCTCTCTCTAATTCAGTTTTGATAGCTTCTAATGCTATGTCTTCTGGTTTCATGAATGTCTTTTTTTTTCAGCATTTATTCTGCTACTAGTCCCATCCAATGAATATTTCATTTCAGCTATTATATTTCATTTCTAGAAAATTCAGTTGATTCTTTTTTCATGTATCTTCCACTTCTTTCCTTATTATATTCGTGTTTTCCTTTGAAACTTTAATCATTTAAAACATTAGCTGTTTTGAATGCCTTGTCTGCAAATTCTATCATCTATGTTTTGGTGGTTTTTTTGAGGGGGGGGGGTCCTATTTCTTAACTGGTTTTTCTCCTGATTATGAATCACATTTTCTTGCCCATTTTTATGTCTAGTATATTTTATTGGGTGAAAGGTATGATAAATTTTATGTTGTAGAGTGTCTGAATTTTATTTCCCTTTAAAGAGAGTTGAAGTTAGCTTAGGATAGCAGTTAAATTAGTTGTAGAACAGCTTGATGTTTTTGCTAGGATGGATGTCCAGTAGCCTTTACTCCGAAATAAGAATAGTTTAGTCCAACTACTGGTGCATGACCTTTCTGGGTTATTTTAACAAGTATTCAACAAGTCTTTCTACTCTGA
>PVKH010008347.1:0-11552 GCA_004027955.1 Chaetophractus vellerosus | reverse complement strand
TGTAATACTCTTTGCTGAGTGGCATTTCTGAAAAGACTACTGGCTCAGGAAAATACCATCCGTTGTCCCCTAACAGCACCTACTACCCACTGGACTATGACTTCAGAAAGGTGTATTCACTGGGTGCCGTATTTCTACTCTGGAATTTAGGAGGACTAGATCCAAATCCTAAGGCTGGCACGTGTGAGACTTTGGGAGCAAGGACAACTTCTTCGGGGCCTCAGTTTCCTCACATACATTGCAATATCAGAGGTCAGGATAAGATTCTAGTACCAGCATTTGGTGTTCTCTTGATTATTAGAGGGTTTTATTTTTTGTAGGATTTCTGGCAAGAATATGTAGCACGTAGTGAGAGAGGCAGCTTTGTTTTGCTGTTCTTCTCTGTCACTTTCCTCTGTGTTTATTTTTTTGTAGAAAGAGTTAGTCAGGATTTTGGTTTATTCTGACAAGAATATCAATTTCTGCCTTATTAGTTTATCATATCCAATGTTTTAAACTGGTGGCCAGAAATTTCTGGTCCGTAACTATGGATTTTATCCAGGGCATCTCAAAATATTTATTTTCTAAAATAATCTGAGGCATATACTTACTAATAGTTTCATCAGTTCCCAATTTTGAACCAGTTGTCAGTTTGTAACCCTAATAATATTATTACACCTCTGAGTCTAAGCCTTTCAGCTGCATTTACCATTTAAATGTGTAGTTATTTCTCTAGCTTTACCTCATTAGCCATTCTTGTCCCTCTCTAGTTCCCAATAAACACTACCACTAATAATTAAGCCAAGTCCCGCATAGGAATATCCTATATGGATAGAGATGTTAATAACTTAGTTTCACCAGTTTGTTAAAAACTAGATCTGTAACTCCCATGTACTATTTCTATATCTTTTACTACCATGGGTGACATCATAAAGAACATATCACTGCAATATTAAACTGAAAATGTGCCTATTTTGATACAAACACTTTCAGACTGAGAAGGTGTTAATTTATTTTTTCTGATGGCACAAACTTGATGATGGTTCAATTTCCCATGGAGAAATTTCTATCAAAATTACTTTTAAGTTTTCAAACCCTTGGGGTTAGATAGGACTTTAAAGGAGAGGTACATGTGAGAGATATTTTGTTAAACAAAACCCCCAGAATTAGTGATAGATAGGATGTGAGAGATGAATGAGAGAGCTGACTCAAAGAAGAATCATAAAAGCATTTTCTCTGCTGGTGTTGAAAAGCTTCTCAATTATTGGAGAGAACTCTTTTGTGTTGTGAGGTGGTAAGAATGAAAAATGTCTATGTACAGATTTCTGACATTGATATTCAACTATATTAACAACTAGTTCATACGTGTGTGTGTGTGTGTGTGTGTGTGTGTGTGTAAGAGAGAGAGACAGAGACAGAGACAGAAACAGAGAGAGAAACAAAGGAGAGAGAGAGAGAGGGAGAGATCCGGTATTTATAGCATAGTACATTTTTCTATAAGGTTTTTTAAAGGAAATACTCATCATTTCTTCCAGCCCTCCAGTGGCTCTCCATTGACAGAGTGAAGTCTCTCCATTGTCTCTCTTCACTTTATTTTCTCCTCTACCCTCTCCCCATCTCCCCTACCATTTAATCTCCCCACCCTAACCCATGTTTTCCTTTGCATCTTTACTGTTCTGCTGTTTCAAAGCGGGAAAATAATCTAACAGACTATTCTGAATTGACATTAAGAATTTGGGGCTTTTAAAAAGTACAGCATCTCTTAGAAGGGTACCAGATAAAATGAAGAGAGCCGCATTTCTCCCAAAGTAATGCATCTCTACCAGGGCAGGAGTAGAATTTAGAGAGATCCGTTACTGAAAGGTGAGGAAGAATATTTTGGGGTGTAGTCTGGGTTCATTCTACCTGTATTGCTTTACCCATAATGTATGTGCAAAAGATGCTGGTGGCATTGGGCTTTTGTTAGGCACCCCAGGTTTGATGCCTTTTTCCCATTTCTGTTATGCTCACTGTGTTATGTTATTCTGCTCTGTTTCCCTTATGTGGATTTCCCTGCATTTTGAACTCCATTGTTTCTAGGAGTCACTCTGGAGAAGAGGTCAGATCTCTGACAAAGAACATTTCTGATATTGGTCTGACAGACCAGCAGCCCAGTGCAGTGATTATAGCAAAAACCCCATGAAATTACCTTGAGTTCCTTTGCAGTGATTTGTGGGGAATTGGTTTCACTAGCCTATCTTTTCTTGTGACTGACTAGTCCATTAGCTGTGCCACTGGAAATTTTTCTTTGGTTCATTGAATACAGTGCTGTCCTTGAGTTGTTATACCCACCCTTGTCTAACCCCATGTTCAGTGTCTTTCTCTGATTTCCCATTGTAAGACAAAAGGGTGTGTGCTTGTAAGTTTCATTTCTCTCTTTAACAAACTCTAAATGGGCACAAGTCAAGGATGGTTAAAGCATAGGAATCAGAGAAGGAATAGTTAACAATTACAGATTTAAAAAATGCTGCAAACCGGGGCCAGCCATATAGCCCAGTGGATAGGGCGCCGGTATACCACATGAGAGGTCCCGGGATTAGTTCCCGGGGACCTCTCCTAGCGGGCAGACCGCCTTGAGAAGGGCAAGCTGCCATGGGTGGGCAGAGCCGCCGTGGGCAGGGCAAAAAAAAAAGCTGCCATGGACAGGGCAAAGCCGCTGTGGGCAGGGCAGGTCGCCCGCGAATGGAGCGCAGCCAGCCACCTGCGAACTGAAGCAGAGCCGGCCGTGAATGGAAGCAGAAGCCGCCCACAAGCGGGGCAAAGCCACCTGCGCGGTGACCGGTCTTGGCGCGTTGCTGCGGCGGGGGAGAGACAAAGCAGACAGAGAGGAACACAAGAATGGACACACAGCAGGAGCAAGCAGAAGGGGGGGGGGATATGTAATAAATAAAAAATAAATCTAAAAAAAAATGCTGCAAACCTGGTTGAGTTATGGTGTCTATGGTGGGGGCACCCTAATGACTGAGATTAGATCAGCACCCTGACTGCAAAAAAGGGAAGCGTGGGGAGTTTTGTCAGTGTTTCTGCACAAAAATCTCCAGGAATCTTCTATAGATTACTCCCTAAGATGTGAATTCTAACCACTTGCTCACAGTACTTCCAAATTCTGAGCAGGGTCTGTATGTCAGTGTGTTAGTACATGACTTCTTTCTTCCCTTCTGTTCCAAAATTTCCAGCAAGTGGAATTACCCTGTTTGTCTAACCTACCCCGTATTCCACAGCCTCATTCATCTCTAGAATGGCTGCAGCACTCACCAATGTATTTATCATGACCTAAAATAGGCTACAGAGCACCAGCCCTCATCCTCCAACACGAAACTGTAGGAAGTATGGAGAGAGAATAAGTGACTTCCAGGTTGATGTCACTTAAGATCTAGCTCCTTATTCTTTTTAAGCTTTTAAACAACATATACAGAGATTTGACTTAAAAATGATTGATATGGGACAGGGTCCTTTTTATCCCCATGCTTCAGTGTCACTTTTCCCCTACTTCAAACAATCATTATAGTATTTCTGATGTATGTCCTTTTATTTAAATAAGATGATATAAAATATACAGTATTGTAATTATAGGTACAATTTTTAATGAGTATTTTCTATTGAGATATAATTCACATACCTTAAAATTGACATTGTTGAGGTATAAAATTCACTGGGTTTTTTAGTATATTCATAGACTTATACAATCTACACCATGATCTAATTTAGAATATTTATATCGCCTCAAAAAAGAAACCCCATACCCATTAGCAGTCATTCCCCATTTCTCCCTTCTGCCAGCCTCTGGACACCAATAATCTTTCTGCTTCTATAGATTTTCCTATTCTGGTCATTTCATATAAATGTATTCATACAATGTGTAGCCTTTTGTATATGGCCTATAGCTTAGTGTTTTTGAGGTTCATATATTTGGTATCATATATCAGAACTTCATTCCTTTTTTCGTTTGAATAATACTCCATTGTATGGCTATAACACCACTGATGAGTTGATAGTCATTTGAGTTGTTTCTACTTTTTAGCTATTATGAATAATACTGGTATGAACATCCATGTACAAGCTTCTGTGTTGGAATATGCTTTCAGTTTTTTTGGGTCTATATCTAGGAGTGGAATTGCTGGGTCATATGGTAACATTTTGTTTAGCCTTTTGAGGAACTGCCAGTATGTTTTCAAAAGCATCTTATATTGGCACTAGCAGTATATGAGAGTTCCAATTTCTCTACATCCTTACCAACACTTGATATTATATGTCATCTTTATTCTAGCCATCCTAGTGGGTGTGAATTGGTATCTCATTGTGGTTTTGACTTGTATTTCCCTGATGATTAATGATTTTGAGCATCTTTTCATGTGTTTATTGGCCATTTGTGTGTCTCTTTTAGAAAAATTTCTATTCTAATATTTTGCTCGTGTTTTCAGTTGGGTTATTTGTGTTTATTGTTTAGTTGTAAGTTTTCTTCATATATTCTGGAGATTAGTGTCTTATCAGATACATGATCTTCAAATATTTTCTCCCATTCTGTGTGTTGTCTTTTTATTTCTTGATAGTGTCCTTTAGTGCAATAGGTTATTTGTGTTTTTCATCTTATTTGATTTTTTTAAAAAGATTTATTATTTATTTATTATATTTCCCCCCCTTTCTGCTCATTCTTGCTGTGTTCATTTTTGCATTCTTCTGTGTCTGCTTGTCTCCCCCTGCTGCAGCGACCCACTGAGTCAGCTTACCACGCGGCAGCCTGGCGGCTTGCCCTGCCCACGGCAGCCTGCCCTGCCTGCAGTGGCTTGCCTTCTTGAGGCGGTCTGCCCGCTTGAGGAGGCCCCAGGAACTGAACCCGGGGCCTCCCATGTGGTAAACCGGAGCCCTACCAATTGAGCTACAGCCAGTTCCCAATGTTTTTCATTTTAAATTACTTAAAATTTTTTAATTAAAAAATTAAACAATTAAAAATTTGGATTTATCTAATTTGTATTTAGCTGCTGTGCATTTGGTTGAGCTATCTAAGAAACCATTTCATACCTCAGATCACAAAGATTTTTACCTGTATTTCCTTCTAAGAATTTATAATTTTAGCATCTGTATTTGTCTTTGAGTTCATTTTGGATATCATGTGAGGTAAGAGTCCAACTTCATTCTTTTGCATGTGGAAAACCAGTTGTCTCAGCACAATTTGGTACAAAAACAATTTTTCCCCATTGAATGGTCTTGGTGCCCTTATTAAAAGTCAATTAATCATTGATGTGTGTATTTATTTATGGACTCTGACTTCTATTCCATGATTCTTATATCAGTGTCACATTGTCTTGCCTTTAGCTTTAAATAAGTTTTGAAATCGGGACCTGTGAGTCCTCCAACTCTATTCTTTTTCAAGATTATTTTGGTTATTCTGGGTCCCTTGCATTTCCATAGGAAATTTTGGAACAGTTTGTCTATTTCTGTTTTTTTTTTTTCTTTTTTCTTTTTCTTTTTTTTTTAAAGGGTATGTGTGTGTATTAGTCAGCCAAAGGGGTGCTGATGCAAAATACCAGAAATTGGTTGGCTTTTATAAAGGGTATTTATTTGGGGGTAGAAGCTTACAGTTACCAGGCCATAAAGCACAAGCGACTTCCCTCACTAAAGTCTGTTGCCATGTATTGGGGCAAGATGGCTGCCAACAGTTCAGGCTTCTTGGATTCCTCTCTTCTTGGCACTCTGTTTCTCCCCAGGCTCAGCTGCTGTGCTCTCTCCACAAGGTCAGCTGTAGACTATCAGGCAAACGGCCCTGTCTCTCTCCCCAGGGCTTTTGCCTTGTCTAAGGAGCCATCTCTATTCCTGTGTGTTCTTCTCCTGTGTATTCATTTCCTGGGCTCCAACTCAAAACTCCCAACTCTGCCCTTTGCAATGTCTTTTTTCCGTGAGTTCCTGCCCACCAAGGGGCGGGGACTCAACACCCTACTGACGTGACCCAAAGTCCTAACCATAATTTAATCAATTAAAAGTGAAACCTCTGACAGACCAGTTTACAAACATAACCCAATAACTATTTTTGGAATTCATAAAAATACCAAACTGCTCCATGTGGCAGTCTGAAATTATTTTATGAATCCCGAAAAGAGAAAGATTATGTTTGTGAATTAACCCATTCCTTTGGATGTTAGAACCTTTCAATTGGACTATGTCAGTGAGGTATGACTGAGGTTGCCCTTTTGCTGAGTCTGCTATAAACAGAGACACACAGAGACAGACACAGACACATAAAGGAAGCCACCATATTTGATCCTGCCATGTGAGAGAAAGGTCCTCCAGTTTTGCCCACAGCTGAGCTGCAAGGAGGAAGCCCCCAAAAGGCTCAAAGAGCTGAGGCTCAGGGAGAAAGGAACCATATGCCTGATAGCTTACAGCTGAACTCTGGAAAAAGTGGAGCTGCCAAAACAGAGAGGAGGCTCAGTAAGAGACAAGCCCTATGCCAGGTTTGCCTACAGCTGCAGAAAGGCAAAGACCTCGACAGAGATCAGCAACCGTCTTGCTTCACCATGTAGCAGCTGACTTTGCTGAGAAAGGACCCCATATGGTGCCTTGAGCTGGACTTTTTGTGGCCTTGGGACTGTAAGCTTTTACCCCAAATAAATCCCCTGTATAAAAGCCAACCCATTTCTGGTACTTTGCATTGGAAGCCCTTTGGAAAGTGAAAACAGAGGGGAATTAAAATTTTGAAAGGGATTGTTTTAAAATTATAGATCAATTTGAGAGTATTGCCATTTTAACAATATTAAGTCTTGCACTCCATGACCTTGGGATGGCTTTCCACTCATTTAGGTCTTCTTTAATTTGTTTCAACAGTCTTTTATTGTTTCAGTGTATAAGACTTGTACTTCTTTTGTTGTAAATATCCCTAAGTATTTTATTCTTTTTGATGTTACTGTAAAATGAATTCTTTTATTAATTTCTCTTTTTGCCTACTCATTTCTAGTGTATAAAAACATGATTAATTTTTGCATGTTGATCATATATCTTCCAGTCTTGCTAAAGTCATTCATTAGCTCTAATATTTTCTTTTGGTTTTGATTCCTTAGAATTTTCTATGTAGAAGATCATGTTATTTGGGAAAAAAGACATTTTTATTTATTCCTTTCTAATCTAAATGCTTTTTATTTCATTTTCTTCTCTAATTAACCTGTATAAAATCTCCAGCACAATGTTGAATAGAAGTGGCCATATCAGTTTCTTCTTGTTGCCAAAAAAAAAGCACCAAAAACTGGATGGGTTGAAATAACAGAACTTTACTGTTTCATAGTTCTGAAGGCTAGAGGTCCAAAATCACAGAGTCAGAAGTAATGTTCCATCTGAAACCTGTAGGAGAGAATCCTCCCTTGCCTCATTTAGCTTCTGGTGTTTACCAGCAATATTTGGTATCCCTTGGCTTTTGATGCAGCTCTCCAATCTCTGTATGCTCCATCTTCACTTGCCCTTTTCCCCTGTGTCTATGTCTATGTCTACATTTCCTTTTCTTATAAAGACATCATTCATAATGGATTAGGGTCCACCCTAATATACTTTGGCCTCATTTTAACTAATCACATCTTCAAAAGCCCCATTTCTATATAAGGTCACATTCAAGGGACCACGTGTTAGAACTTGAACATTTCTTTTTCAGAGGTACAATTCAACTCATAACAGTGGAAAAGTGGAGATCCTTATCTTGTTCTTCATCTTAGGGAGACAAAAGTCTGTCTTTCATCAAGTATAACTTTACCTGTGAGTTTTTGTAGATGCCCTTTATCAAGTTGAGGGGATTCCCTTCTATTCCTAGATGTTTGAGTGTTTTTATCATTAGAGCATGTTGGATATTGTTGTTGATTTTTCTGCATCTATTGAGATGTTCATGTGCTTTATTCCATGAATATTGTGTATTACTCTGAATGATTTTTGTCTGTTGAACAAACCTTGCATTCCCAGGTCAATAGCCACTTGATTGTATTATATAATCCTTTTTATATGTTTCTGGATTTAGTTGTTTTCTATTCTTGTGATGTCTTTGTTTTTGTTTTTGTTTTTGTTTTTTTGTATCAAAGTAATACTGGCCTCATAGAATTACTTGGCAAATATTCCCTCATCTTCTATATTCTGAAAGAGTTTTGAGGATTGGTGTTAATTCTTCAAACATTTGGTAGACTTCACCAGTGAAGCCATTTGGTTCTGGACTTTCCTTTGAGAATTTATTACTGTCTCAATCTTTTTACTTGTTATAAGTCTATTCATATTCTCTATTTCTTCATGAGTCAGTTTTGGTTCTTTATATCTTTCTAAAAATTTATCCATTTCTTCTAGGTTACCCTATTTGTTAGCATATTAATTGTTCACAATATTTCTGTACAGTTATTTTTATTTCTGTAAGGTCAGTTGTAATGTTTCTTTCATTCCTGATTTTAGTAATTTTAGTTTTTTCTCTTTTATTATGGTGAGTCTAAGTAAGGATTATTTTGTTGATATTTTCAAAGAGCAACATTTTGGTTTCATTGACTTTTCTCTACAATTTTTCTATTGCCTATTTCATTCATTTCAATTCTAAGCTCTATTATTTCCTTTCTTCTATTTTTAGGTTAAGTTTGCTCTTCTTTTTCTAGTTCTTAAGGCAGAAAGTTAGGTTACCAATTTGAGAACTTTCCTCTTTTTTGATATAGGTATTTATTGCTGTAAATGTTCCTCTAAGCCATGCTCTAACTTCATCCCATACATTTTAGTATGTTGTAATTTTGTTTCATTCATCTCAAAGTATTCTCTAATTTCTCTTGTGATTTCTTTCTGATGGATTATTTACGGCTTTGTTTCTTAATTTCCACGTTTGTGAATTTCCCAAGTTTCCTTCTGTTCCTGATTTTAGTTTAACTCCTTTGTGGTCATAGAAAAAATGTTGTATGCTTCAGCTCTTTATAAATTTATTGAGGCTTGTTATATCGGCTACCATATGGCTTATTCTGAAAACTGTTCCATGTATATTTGAGAAGAATGTGTATTCTAATGTTGGGTAGACTGCTGTGTGGTTATCTGTTAGGTCTGGTCGATTTATAGCACTTTTAAAGTCTTCAATTTCCTCATGGATCTTTTGTCTTGTTGTTCCACCTAATATTGAATGTGGGATATCGAAGTTTCTAAATATTATTTTTAAATTTTCTTTCTCTCTTCAATTCTGTCAGTTTTTGCTTCATATAGTTTGGAACTCTATTGTCAGGTGTATATATAGTTATAGTTATATAAATTCTTGAGGAATTGATCCATTTATCATTAAAAATGTATGTATTTGTGTCTAGTAACAATTTGTGCCTCATACTCTCTTTTGGTATTAACATAGTCACTCCTGTTAAATATTTTGGTCAGTATTTATTTTCCACCTCAGACACCTACGATATTAAATAACTGCTAGTGATTGTTTTCAACAAACATCCCCAGGGAAAGGGCTTTTGCCCTGAGTGAGGTCTGAATCATATCAAATGAAAACAAGTCCTCTGCATAGATGTTTTCAGAGAACTGCCAGATATATCAATAATGGCACTCCTCTGAGAATATTTTTATGGGGGAGCTCAAAACCTGTTCATCCCTCTCCAGTGGCTGCTAGGCTGTTTTCACTGTGATTGCTGGGCTGTTGGTTTTCAATGCTACTGCAGAACTGGAGGGGGAAGGATGGGAACAAGGCAAGATCAAATGCCATAAAGCTCTTTGTCCTTACCAAAATTTGGCTAATTTTCTTGAATAAACACCCCTTGGATTGTTGCAAGCCTTTGATTGACTTCCAAAGTTCTGAAGAAGTAGATTTTTTTCATTCTTGCCAGTGTTCTCATTGTTTTTATGGATAAGCAGCTTTGCAAAGGTTCTTACTCTGCCAATCCCACTGATATCAGAATGCATGCATTTTTTTACATGTAATTTATTCTTTATGTATTATATTGTTCTGTAAATTCTGTCAACATATGGTTTTTGTTTTCTCTAAGATGATGAGTTTCTTTTTTTATTAGTGAAGTTGTAGGTTTACAGAAGAATCGTGTATAAAATAGAGTTCCCATGTACCACCCTATTATTAACACCTTGCATTAGTGTGGTACATTTGTTACATTCATGAAATAACATTTTTATAATTGTACTATTAACTATAGTCCATCATTTAAAATAAGGACTGCATTGTACAAGCCTATTTTTTTTAATTTATTCTAGTAACATATATACAACCTATTTCCCTTTTAACCATATTCAAATATATAATTAAGTATTATTAATTATGTTCTCAATGTTGTGCTACCATCACCACCATCAACTACCAAAATTTTAGGAGCATTCCAAATACAAACTCTGTAAAATTTAAGCATTACTTCCTCATTCTTTACCCCCACCTATCCCCTGGTAACTTATATTCTAGATTCTTACTTCATGAGTTTGCTTATTCTAATTACTTCATATTAGTGATTCATACAGTAGTTGTCCTTTTATGTCAGCCTCATTTCACTCAAAATGATGTCTTCAAGGTTCTTCCATGTTGTCTCATGTATCAGAACTTCATTTCTTTTTATGGTTGAAAAATATTCCTTGCTTGCTTTCATCTTTTGGCAATTGTGAATAATGTCACTATGAGCATTGGTGTGCAAATATCTGTTTGAGTCCTTGCTTTCAAATTTTTTGGGTAAATAACTAGAAGTAGGATTGCAAGTTATATGGTAATTCTATACCTAACTTTCTAGGGAACTGCCAAACTGTCTTCCAAAGTGGCAGTACCATTTAATATGCCCAACCAACTCTGAATGACTGTTCATATTTCTCCATAGCCTCTCTAACACTTGTAATTTTCCTTTTTTAAAAAAATAGTATCTGTTCTGGGGCGAGTAAAATGGTATCTCATTGTGGTTTTTATTTGCGTTTCACTAATAGGTGGTGATGTGGAGCACCTTTTCATATGCTTTTTAGCCATTTGTATATCTTCATTGGAAAAATGTCTATTCAGGTCTTTTGTCTATTTTTAATTTTTTTTTGTCTTTTTATTGTTGAGTTGTAGTATTTCTTCATATATCCTGGATGTTAAACTCTTATTGGATATGTGATTTCTAAATATTTTCTCCCTTTGAGTAGGTTGTCTTCTTATTTTCATGTAAAGTGCTTGAAGGCACAAAAGTTTTAAATTTTGATGCAGTCCCGTTTATCTATTTTTTTCTTTTGGTACTTGTACTTTGTAAAATCTAAGAAGCAATTGTCTAACAAGGTTCTGAAGATGCTTCCCTATGTTTTCTTCTAGGAGTTTTATAGTTTTGATTATTACACTTAGGTCTATGTTGCAGCTTAATATTATTTATGAATCCCCAAAAATATTATGTTTGGGGCCCGGCTAGATAGCTCAGTGGATAAAGAGCTCGCCGGTGTACCACATGGGAGGCCCCGGGCCCGGGTTCGGTTCCCGGGGACCTCTCCGAGCGGGCAGACGGCCTTGAGAAAGGCAAGCCGCCGTGGGCGGGGCAGAGCCGCCGTGGGCAAGGCAAAAAGCCACCACGGGCAGGGCTGAGCCCCCACGGGCATGG
>PVKH010008346.1:0-19560 GCA_004027955.1 Chaetophractus vellerosus | reverse complement strand
AGTTCTATTTGGATTTATTTGGATTGGAGTATGTTGTGCTTCTTGGATATGGATATCTATGTCCTTCAATAGGGTTGGGAAATTTTCTATCATTATTTCCTCAAATTTTCTTTCTGTCCCCTTTCCCTTCTCTTCTTCTGGGACACTCATGACATGTGTGTTTACAGTATCTTATTATTATTTAGTTTCCTGAGACCTCATTCAATTTTCTAGTCTTTTCTTTATCTATTCTCTTGTATGTTTGATTTCAGAGGCCCTGTCTTCAAACTCACTGATCCTTTCTTCTGCATCTTCAAATCTGCTGTTATATGCTTCCACTGTATATTTAATTTCATTTATTGTGACTTTCATTTCCATAACATCTGTTATTTTTCTATGTATCCCTTTAAATTCTTCTTTGTGCTCACTGTCTGTAGTTGTCTGGAGAGACTGATGAAGAGCCACACCCCTTCTATCTTGTCTGGGGTGGGGATGGAGCCGCAGGTGTGGGCAGTAAACCAAGTCATGGGAGTCAAAACTGACTGCAGTTGCCCAGGTAGCATGATCAAGCACTGGCCATCCTCCTCCCCTGTCAGGTTCAGGAATAGAGCCTTCTGGTGTGCAATCTAGTCCATGCAGGCTGAAAGCAACTGCAGTTGCCCAGAGAAGGTGAAGGAGCACTGTCCCTCCTCCTTTTCTGTCAAGGGGGGGATGGAACCACAGACATGTCCAAATAATCTAGTTCATGCAAGCCAAAAGTTACTTCAGTAACTTGGAGAGGTTTAGGGTACACTATCCCTCCTCCTGCCTGGCAGAGACTGGGACGAAGTCAGCGTTTCCAACAGTCTAGTCCATGCAGGCTGAAAGCAGCTGCAGTTGCTCAGAGAGGCTAAGGGAGCACAATCTCTTCTGCCCTGTCAAGGGTGGGGATGGAACTCCTGGAGTGCCCATCAGCCTACTCTGTGTGGGCTAAGAGTACCTGCAGTTTCCTGGAGAGGATGAGGGCACACTATCCCTCTTCTTGCCCTGTCATAAGTGGGTATGGAGCCAGAGATGTGGCCAATAATTTGGTTTGTGCAGCCCAGAAGTGCCTGCAGTTGCCCAGGGAGGCTTGTGCAGTTCCTCCCAGCTTCCCTTCCTCCCTGCTAGAAGTTAGGCTGGAGCCTAGGCTAAAGCTGCAATCAGGAGCTAAGGAGGAGGGTGGCCAGTGCTTGATTTCAATTGCCCCCACTTCCTCTCTTGCTGGGGGTGGAGTTAAAATGGAGACTACTGGCCTCTTTCTGACCAGGACAAGCCCAAACTTTAGCTGTTCTTAGGCTTAGACTTTGGCAAGCAACATTTACTAATCAGTAGCTGAAAATGGTGCCTGACTGTCTCTTCCTCCCAGGTTTTTGGGAAATGGAGGTTCCACCTCCAGCCAGAGAATAGCTCTTAAGGTGGCTTGTGCCACCAGTGGGGGTTGGGCACCGACCTCTATGGTGTGGAGTGCTCTACTAACAAATCTTCACTGCAGTCTCCACCTTCCATTCTTCCAAGGATGTTGCAGGATGCTCTTCTGGTCTCCTGGGCCACTCAAACAGGTGATTTATATAGCTCTGTCTGATTACTAACTGCACTGTAGGAGGAGCTGACTCTTGGAGCGCCTTACTCTGCCACCATCTTGCCTCCTCCATGACATGCATTTTCTTTGCCTATGGATGTACAACTGCTAAAGCAAAATTTGTTAAAAATGCTATCCTACCAGAAATAAATCCACTCAAATACAGTCAGATGATCTTTGTCAAAGAAGCAAAGGTGATTCAATGTAAAACAGATAGTCCTTTTAGCAAATAGCCTCAATTTAAAATGCAAAATTCTACAACTTCTAAATTATAGTATAGTATAAAAATCTAGGTATCTTGTGATTAATGATGATTTTTTAGTTATAACATCAAAAGCACGATCTGTGAAAGACAAGATTGATAAGCTCTACTTCATTAAAACTAAACACTTGCTCTGTGAAAGACAATGTTAAGAAAATGAAAACTGGAGTCACAGAATGGAAAATATTTCCAAATATATATCTGAAAAAGGAACTTATCCAAAATATACCAAAGAATTTATAAAATTCAATAATAAGAAAATAACAGCCCAATTAAAGAATAGGCAAAAGATTTGTATAGATACCTCACCAAAGAAGATATAAAGATGTCGATAAACATATGTAAAGATGCTCAATATCATATGTCACTAGAAAATTGCAAATTATAATAATAAGATATTACTATGCACTTATGAGAATGGTTAAAATCTAAAACACTGAAAGCCCCAAAAGCTGGTGAAGATGTGGAATTACAGGAACACTCATATATTTCTAGTGGGAATGTAAAACAGTACAGCCACTTTGGAAGACAGTCTGACAGTTTTCTTACAAAACTTAACATAGACTGATCATATGATCCAGCAACCACACTCCGAGATATTTACCAAAATTAGTTGAAAACTTATGCCTGCACACAAACTTGTACATGAATGTTTATAGAAGCTGTATTCATAATTGCCAAAAATTGGATGTTCTTCAATTGGTGAATGGATAAGCAAGTGGTAGTACAGTAAGAAGGAATATTATTCAGTGGTAACAAGAAATGAGCTATCAAGCTAAAAGACTTGCAAAAACTCACATGAATATTGCTAAATGACAGAAGCCGGGATAAAAAAGCTACGTGGTGTATTATTCCAATTGTATGACATTCTGAAAAAGCAAAACTGAAGAGACAGCAATAATTTGAGTGGTTGTCAGAATTTCAAGGGAAGGTGAGGAAGGATGAATAGGTGGAACACAGGACATTTTCAGGGTAGTTAAACAATTCTGTATGACACTATAATAGGGACCATATAACATCATACACGTGTCAAAGCCCATAGAAATATTGAACACAAAGTGTGAGCTATAATGTCAACTATGGGCTTTAGCTAATAATAATGTATTAATATTTGTTCCTTAATAATAACAAATGGGCCAAACTAATGCAAGATGTTATTGATAGGAGAAACTGTGTGTATGTGTGTGGGAGGGCATATATAGGAACTCTATTTTCTTCACAGGTTTTTGTAAACCTAAAACTTCTCTAAGAAATAGTCTATTAAAATTAAAGCTCTCCTTCATCGTTTGAGTTGCTTTTGCATCTTTTTTTTTTTTCAAATTTCTGATTAGATATAGCCAAAACATATACAATGGAAAAGTATGCCAACTTGTGATTGGTGGTGTGTTTTGCTGCATTGCTCCACTCATTAAAGTTATTTTTTAGTTGCTCAAGTCAGCATCATTTTAAGCTGTCTTCAAATGTATATTAATATCTGCAAGCTTATAGAAAAATGAAGCTATACATGCAGAAAAAATTTTATAGAAGGTAATTTACAAATGATTAGTAATCTTTTAAAAGAAGTGCACTTGAATGAGAGCAAACCTGCACACTTTAGCAAATGAAAATTATCCTTCTGGTGCTTTGACTTAGGGTTTGAATTCAAAGCTGGCTCTCTGTGCTCTCTTTTTTTCCCCTAAATTTGAAGCTGGAATGGTGGATTGGCTTATGGGAGCAGAATTTCAATAACACATTTTGGAACTCAAATTAAAAATAAGACCCTGCCATATTTTCCAGACAGTGAAGAATGGACATGGACTATAAGGACTTGCATATAAGATTTGCCTATAGTGCTTTAACAGGAGCATGTTTTTCTGCATCTGAAGTTTGCATGGATATGGTATGACTAAGCAAGTGTTGAAGATGACTATACCTGAGAATACTGTAAAGGTGGAGAAAAGAATCAGGTCCCCAAGGACAATGTAAAGACTTTAGATGCCTGGGACTCAGTGAATTTCATAAAAGAGTTGCAGAATGTGTGGAGCAGCAATTTCTTCTACCTCTATTACTCAAGGCTGGTCTTCTTATACTCCATTCCTAGTTTCCCTCAGTAGTGGTTTGAAACTATACATACCCAAGAAAGTCATGTTCTTCAATTTAGTCTGTTAATAGGGCATAACCAATTGTAAGTAAGGCCTGTTGACGAGGTTAATTCAGTTAACATGTGGCCCAGGGTGGGTCTTAATCCTTTTACTGGAGTCCTTTATAAGCGGGATGAATACAGAGAAAAAGAAAGGAAAAGCCACTGAAGTCAGAAGCTGAAATCAATGAAACTTGGAAGAGGAGAGACCAGCAGACACCACCATGTTCCTTGCCACGTGAAAGGGGAACATGAATCACCAACAGCCAGTCCTCAGAAAGAAAGGACTACCTTGATGATGCCTTGATTTGGACATTTTCATGGTTGCAAAACTATAAACTTGTAATCTAATAAATTCCCGCTGTTAAAGCCAACACATTTTATATCTACTTTTATCAGCCTAGCAAACTAAAATAGATTTTAGAACCAAGGTGTGGTTTTCTGACATCGCAAATACTAAAAATGTGGAAACAGCTTTGTGATTAGGTAATGGGTAGAGCCTGGAAGAATTGTGAGCTGAGCTGCTTGAAAGACAAGGCCTAGATTGCTTTGAAGTGACTGTTCAAATAAATATGAAATGTGGGTGCTAAAGGTACTTCTGATAAGGCCTTAGGTAGAAACCATGCTTGTGTTGTAAACTGGAAGAAAAACAACCCTTATTTTAAAGTGGCAGAGAGCTTGGTAAATTGAGTCCTGATGTCAGATGGAGGGCAGAATTTGAAAGTGAAGAACTTAGATATTTAGCTGAGGAGATTTCCAAACTAAACGTGGAAAGTGTTGCCCGGTTTGTCTTTGTAGCTTATAGTGAAATACAGGGGAGAGGGATAAGCTGAGAATTGAACTCTCAGGCACAAAGCAATGAAAAATTGATGGTTTAGAAAATTCTGAGCTTAAAGAGAACAAGTCCTCAGAGAATAGTGCTCCATGTGAGGGTTTAACTGAACATGGAACCAGCCAGTCAGGACTGGAAATGCAGCTATCCATAAAGGATTTGCGGGAAGTTCTTTTTTTTCTGGTATTTGGACCCCTGTGTACTACATGCCAAACTGATAAGTTTTTGTGTGATCTGTATGAACAGAGCATGGCCACCCTGGACTAAAAGGGACAAATTGAAGGGGAAATGATTTCAAATGCAGAACCATTTTAAGCTGAGGTCTCAAATGAAGACATCTTTTGCCAAGAGAGTGAGTCCACCCATGTGTGTGGAAAGGATGAGCCTTCCCCGGCACTAGAAGGAGGACTTGTGCTCCATTGTTCAGGAAGTGTTACTACCCTAGTTTGCCCTGATGCCTGGGGGATTGTGTAGAGGCTGGCCATCACCCCAGTGTTTGCTGAGAGTAGAGCCTAGAGTCTGGCTGCCAATCTGTTGATGAGTGTTGAGCCTTCACCCCGGTATTCAGGGAGAGCAGCACCCCAGTATTTGCAGAGTATAGCCACTGTGCCAGCAATTGGAAAGGGTAGAGCTGCCACTCCATCAGTCCCAGAGGATTAAACATCATGCAATATATGACTCTCAGCTCTTGAAATCCAATGGAGTATGCCTGGCAGGGTTTTGGGATTGTTTGGTCCCATGACCCCTGTTTTCCTTCCAATTTTTCTCTTCTGAAATAGAAATATTTATCTTATGCTTGTCCTTCTTTTGTGTATTGGAAGCAGATAACTTATTCTCTAGGTTTCACAGGTCCATAGCCAGAGGAAAATTGTGTCCCTGAAGAGACCATACCTATATAATTGATTGTGATGAGACTTTGTACTTAATATTGTTACAAAAATGACTTAAGGCTTTTGGGATATTATGATAGAATGGACATATTTTGCATATAGAAAGAACATGTCTTTTTGGGGTTCAGAGAGTGGGTGTAAGCCTATTATAAGTAAGACCTTTTGATGAGGTTACTTCAGTTAAGGTGTGGCCCAAGTTGAGTCTTACTCCTCTTACTGAAGTCCGTTATAAATGGGATGAACACAGAGAAAAAGAAAGAAAGAACCATGGAAGCCAAAAGCTGAAAGCAATGAAGCCCAGAAGAGAAGGAAGAGATCAGGAGTTGCCACCATGTGACTGGCCAAGTGACAGAGAAACAAGAATTGCCGGCAGCTGGTCTTCAGGAAGAAAACATTGCCTTGATGATGCTTTGACTTGGACATTTTCTTAGCTTCAAAATTGTAAGCTTGTATGTTAATAAATTCACATTGTAAACGCTAACCATTTCTGGTATATTGCTTTCAGCAGCCTAGCAAAATAGAACAGCTTGACATCCAGTAGGCTAAGATGAGGGTGTGTGTATCTATATCATTTTTTTTTCTTATGAGAGAGAGAGTTTTGCAAAATTATTGTATGTTTTAGTTCACACCACCAAATATGTAGAAAGCTAAATGCCATTTAGAGGGTTAAATGCATTCATTAGTCATTTTTTTCTAAATTGCTTTACAGTTCTGTGATCCTTTCTAATGCATTTTGCTTGAATGTTTCTAATGCTAGGCCTTGCTGATTGACATCAGCTTATGCCACACTGTTAGATAAACCTAATTACCAGAATTGCCCTATTACCTTCTGTCCATTGCTCCTAGTTTTGACCTCCAGAGAAACATAGAGCAAGTTTACTCTTTTTAATATATGAAAGGGATTTATTTTTGTTATGTGTAAGTTTGGAAATTTCTCACCTTGTTTGAATATTTTTATTCAAACCTTTTCTGCATGGCTTGGTTTCTATGTCCTTCATGATCATACCTACCATCCTATGGCTATACTTGGTATTGCTAGGAGTCCCTATATTTATTCAATTATCATCTGGTACCTACTGTTTATCAGATACTGGTTAGGCTCTGGGAAACATTTATTTAATAAGTGTTTATCTAGTGCTTTTTATTTTCAAGAACTTGCTCCAGTGATTTACCAAAATAAATATACTTAATTATTTGAACAAATCTGTATCTAGGTACAATCATTTTCTCCATTTCATGTATGCGGAAACCAAGGAACAGGGAGATAAAAGTACCTTGCCTATGGCAACACTATCAGGAAATGGTAGAATCATATTTTTAATACAGGCAGTCTAGCTTCAGAATCCACCAAGATATACTGCCTTCCCTACATGGTGCTTATGTGGAAGCATGTAACTCTTGCACCTACAGGATGGAGCAGACCCAGAAAAGGCAAAATGGATGAAAGAAAGAGTCCTTAGAGACCTCAGTGGTCTCCTAAATAAAACTTCTTCTGAAATAATTGCTCTAGAAGCCTATTTTCTGTTGCTTGCAATTGAGAGCAATCTTACTAATATAATAAAGCTGCAATAGTGAAAAAGAATATATTTCTCTTTCTTGAAATGAATTTAAGAGAACTCCTTGTGGTTTGTATACTCTACTTCCTTGAATGATATTTAAAATTGCATTTTACACATGTGTGATACATTTTAGCATGTGTGATAATGTTAATTTTAGGACTTATTAAAGTGCTCAGAATTTATTTTCCATGTGATATGTTGTCAACTCAGATTTTCCCATATCTATGCCCATGCAATTGGTTTTTTAAAAAATATTTTAAATTATATATTGATTTGAAACCATTTGAGATAATGAGCCAATTACTTTAGTCATCTTTTTTACCATTGTGCACCATGAGATTTTCACTACCAAACATTACTTGCACGAAGTGGTATTATCATGAATCTAGTATATCCTGAATAATTATTACCATGGATAAAATTTCCTTCAAATAAATAAATACACATAGATTTAAAAATCAACGAACATTATCTTGCCAAAATATATTTTAGTCTATTTCATATATTTGAAATTATTCCAAATTATAAACAAAACTGCTATCATTGCACAGTTGTAGTTACCAGACATAGCGATAGCTCTATGGATTTAAGAAAGTTAAAGTAGTTCATAAAAGTTTATGTAAAATTTTTCTGTGGTTATAGTAAATGATAAGGCTCTGTGTGGCTCAATTTCTTAATCTATAAGATACAGATACATACAAGGCTTATTTCAAATATTAATGGAAAAGTAAAATGTGGTTGTATTTTGCAAATTATGAAGTGCTGATGAACAAAAGATAGCACTCCTAAGTTATGAGTTTCTCACTTCAATATTAAAGACATTCTATAGAAGATAGATTATTATTTAAAATATGCAACTTGCCAAATCTCAGCATATAAAATTTTAATTGATGTCAGATTCATATGTGTGAGTGTTTGTAATCTGCCTATCAAATACTTAGTTCCCATATATGCATTTAAACTTTACATTTTAACAAAGGCAACATTTTGGGCTGTGCCCTGTGGTAAACTTATTCCCTGGAAAATCTCATTATTTCAGGAATTCAGGTAAAGCTTGAATGTAAGTAGTCCTACTTCTAACTGTTGAAGAAATTAAAATCTCCCAGGGGATAAGTCTCTTGTGCAAAACCCTAATGTTAGTTGTCCAAAAATT
The DNA here is from genome assembly GCA_004027955.1 of Chaetophractus vellerosus. Taxonomy (NCBI): domain Eukaryota; kingdom Metazoa; phylum Chordata; class Mammalia; order Cingulata; family Chlamyphoridae; genus Chaetophractus; species Chaetophractus vellerosus. Next base: position 11,166 of record PVKH010008346.1, on the reverse strand, counting down.
AAATATTCAATTTTGGTCTGTCTGGTTTCAGAGCTCAGACCCTCAACCAGTTTTTTGCCTCTTTACTATTGACATGAGTGGCAGACACCACTCTTCCTGCCCAGAAATTGCTGGAACTCCTATGATAGAATGACAATGAGGATCAGTTTATGATCTATGGAATAATGGCTGTCTTCTTGTTTCCTATTGCTAAGGCAACTTATATAACTATCTTCGACTGTGAATCAGGGCTGTCTTCACTCTTGGACTATGCTTAGGGAAGCAGATCTTAAGGTAAAGGATTGGGGAGAGTTTACAGGAAACTGTCAGGAAGTGGAAGAAGTAGAACACACAGATAGAAGTAGCCAGTCCCAACCTCAGCCTAATCCCACAGGCTGGCCTGGGAATGCGAACTACACCTCTGATTTGAGGCAAGAAATTAGGGATTCAAGGAGCCCTGGCCAATGACCAGATAGTATTTGCTCTAACAACTATCACAAAATATGGGGAGGTGTTTTACATATTTTTCACTGTTTTAGATTCAACACCAAAGGTATTATCACCTTCATTATAAAGTAGAGGAATCAAAGGTTTAACAGCCTTGCAAAAATGATCAAGTAGCAGATCTGGGATTTAAGCTCGTTTCTCTCCAACTCCTTGTTTCAGGATCTTCCCACCCAGACTCAGCTTTTTTCCTAACATTGATTATCAACCTTGATGCTGTAAGATTTTTTTCTTTTTGTTATTTCAAAATTTAAAAAAATTAAAGACTTTAAAAGTATTGGAAATATATCAGCATCCATAATGATGAAAGAAAACCTATATGTAGATGTAAAAATTCCTTTGTATTTGTTTAAAAATGAAAGTACTCACAATTTTCATTTGATACTTTGCTTGTCAATGCACCTGTTTCATCACCTGTTAGTGAATTTAAATATATCACATTTATGTTGACACCCCAAACTCTTCTTCATGCATTAAGAATGTCCATGGGGGCGGGGCTCTTCCCAAACTTTTCCCAGCATTCCTAGCAGTGTTCATATAAAGCCATCTGACTTTCCTGCATCCTGCTGGCAAGTTCTGTGGTCACTTGGGGTCCAGGTGAAGTAGGGTGTGTGTGTGTATTCCATATCATTAGAGCCCCAGTTGCTACTTTGGTCTTTGCTATTGCTCCTTGCTGTGCATGGCCCATCATGTAATTCACTGCCATTGCCAAGGTTGCAAATGGTCTCTATGCTGGCTAGTAATAAAAGACTGCCACTTCTCCAGATGGGCTTATTAGGGGGGAGTTCGCATGAGAGAGTTGTTGTGACCCAGCCCTGTTCTTTTCTCACAAATCGCTACTTTTCAGGAAGCACTGGCTGTCTTGAGACAGGCAGTATGATTTATTTCCTTCGGGCCTCATTACGCCCAAGAAAATCAAAGGGTGTCTCTAAGTACTTTTGTTTCTGAATATGTGACAGTTAAGATGTTCCATATTATAAAGAATGTACAATTAGGACCATCTGTAGTCTACTTAAAATTATATGTATAGGCAACTTATTATTAACAGTAAATTTCAATGTCTTCATGTATTGAGCATTGTTAATATTGAGTATTGTTTATAATTACAATGCATAAAAGTAGGTTTTCTTACCTTACATTAACAGATGGAGGAATTTAGGAACAGAGAAAATTAGCAACTTGCCCAGTTACTGGCAAAACAGGGATTCCAAACCATTTTTCATTTTGCATGACTCCATATGCTTTTTCTACTCTTGGACTGTAAGAATGAGAATTCTTGTGTGTGTTTTTATGTATGTATGTAAAAACTGCAAAGTTGAAAGAAAAGGGAAGAAGATGAGAGTATTTTTCCCTCCACCTTTTGCTTTGGAAGAAAGGATTAAAAGTGGGACTTTTAATTTTTCTTAACTCTCTTAGTTACAGAGTGCCTTGTTGAGCAAAATTACTGAGATTAGTAGATAGATTTATAAATTAATAGTACAAAAATTATTTGTGAATTTGAGGACAAAGCATATCAAAGTGGAAGAAATAGGTGGCACATAATTTAAGCAGACAGACCGTTTATTAAATTGCAATATTCCATAAACATTGTTTAATTGATTTGGTTTGCTTGAAGCTTGGATGCATATGAAAGCGAGAGTAAATCACAAGGAATTGCTGGAAGGTAAGAAATATGAGAGTAGAGATAATCTGCAAAAAAAGATTAGCAAATGGAAAAAATATATTGTTCTTTGGGTAAAAGAAATACAATCCTCACAACTGTAAACTCATTTCTTTCTATAAAAAGGGAAACAACATAAGGAACAAATTAGCACATTTGTGAAGAAACTTGCAGTATTTATAAAGAAACTTGATGTCATTTAGGGAGTAGAGTCTTTGTGTTGTTGGGAAACTGGATTGATGCTTGAATTATAAGATAGAAAAACAGAAAGGTGACTTATCTAATGGCACAGGAGGAATGGAAAGTCCATACAATTGGGTAAAAAAAAAAGTTCAATAAATGAATGAAGAAATAATTCCATTATGCATTTTCTTTTTAAATTACTAAATCCACATATTGTTTTTACTTGTATGGATATCAATAATCAGTATCTTTCTCAATAAATCCTTAGTTTTTAGAGAATTATGGGCCCAAGTGCCTCTATGAGTTCTTGGGCAAAATCAGAATCTTTCAAGTTTTCAATGTAATAGTACATAAAGACCTATTTTCAAACCTCAAAATGGTTATAATCACAGAATCCAAATCCTGATTTTAGTAGTTAGGAATAGATCATTTATAAGATGCATTTTGGAACAAAGAGATTATTTCGGTTAGTTGTCTTTGAACAATAAAATAAACTAATTATTATAAGACATTGATCTGACTCACTTTCATCAAATTTCAACTTTGCACCCTTGCTGAACTATACTGGTAACAGACTGAGAAAGTAGAACTTTTGAGAGAAAAATGGGAAACCACATATTCTTTTAAAAATATTTTGACAATACTTCATTTTGCTATGTAGTTCTAATTTGTTTAAAGCATATTCTTATTTAATGTAATTAACAAATTATATTTATACTGCCTGTCACTATTAGAAGGCATACTTAATTTTTCATTTGGAACCCAAATTGGAATCATGACTTCCATCTCCTCTTCAAATGGATTTGGTTATATTGGTGCCAGAAGTAAAGAAATTGCATAATCTGACTAATGAAAACACTGGAAACTTCCAGGTTTTCTAATTTCTTCCAAATGTGATTATAAATTTGAGTTATAAGTTCCTTGGAACTCAAGAAATATTATTCAACAGGTCATAAAGCACAAAAGCATGGACTCACACATCATCAATATTTAGCTTAATGTTTTTACATACCAATTCAAATAAACTTAAAAATTTTACTTAAAAACATATTTTTCAAAGACTTATGTTGGCTCTAAAATCATAGAATAATAGGCAAGGTCATTTAGCCATCCGTTTCCCTCTCGGGGGGACCACATATTTAACCATCTGGCAAGGGGAAAAGGAATCCAAACTTTAGAGTTCTGCAATAGAGAAAGTCAGACAAATTTAACATAAGCCATAAAAGGACATTTCACCTTTATGGAATGAAAAGGAGAAAGCTCTTCTTTACAGAAAAATGTCAGATAATATATTTCAAGGAAATACAGAATTACAAAGTTGACCATTTTGCAGCCCCCAATGTAAAATAATCAGCCATGAATCTTTGATGGATAATAAAACTATTGGATGAAATGTTGTTGCAGAACAGGATATTTACACAGTGCCAAATACAACCCTGCAAATTGCTTAACTAAGTATATTTATTTAGCTAGTTACAAAAGGGAAAATACATTGGAGAGATCTAACAGTCATCACTTTAACTACCTTAACCACATGGCCAAACTAACCATCACTAGTACTGGGACAACTTGATATTATGTGCCTTTTGCTGTGATGCAATGTGAAATATTATTATTTCCAATAATGTGTAACCCAAATCTAATCAAGCTGCCACCTTTCACTTTCTATTTAAAAGATTTAAAGAAGAAAATTTAAACAATGTCACAAGGAAAATTAGATAAATATAGAATGTTGGAATTCTATGAGATAACTGGTCAGGCTTATTAAAAAATAGATTCATAATCAAATGCAATCTGTGTACATGGTTTGAATATAGGACAGAAAAAGAAATAGTGATCTTGGATATTTTGGGGACAATTTGGAAAATCCGAATATAAGCTGGATGCTAGGTAATATTAGAGAATTACTGACTTTTCTTAGGTATGTGTTTAGTGTTGAGTTTATGGTAAGAGAATATCCTTATTTTAGGAGACATATGCCAAAAATGCACCATTGTGGCTGCAACTCATACTTTCAAATGGTTCAGAGGAAAGAGTAATATATGTGTAGGAAGAGATAAAGCAAGTGTGGCAAAATGTAAAAAACGGGTGAATTAAAGTGAAGAGAAATATGTATGTATTAAACCATACTTTCTATAGGAGTGATAATTTTAAAAATAAATTTGGTTGAGGGCAGCCCTTTCTCCCATATCAGCAAAATTAATTCTTTGTTTTGAAGCCATGTTACTTGGAATAAAAGGTTCTAAAAGTGATGGCTACAATTTTTGATTGGGATACATTTGCCATAATAGTATGGCGTTTTGGCTGGCAAGAGTAAATATTTTCATTTGGTGGAAATATTTTGTTTTCCTGATTTTTAAAATAGAGATAGTTTTTATTGTAATGAGTAATTAATACATTGCTTTCTACTGTTATACTCCTGCTATTTGTTTCTGGGTCGTCAACAAATTGTGGCATTCTGGACAGGAGCCAATTGTACTTTCTTTTGCTGTGCCACATATGATTTGAAAATCATGTTGATTACTCTTAAGCTATTAGCTAAAGTAGCTCCTAGAGTTTTGGGGGACCTAGTTGTAATATTCATGCCTTTTAGATTTTTTGCTTTCTCTTTTAACAATAATCAAATATGCTCATGAATAAAACAGTTACATAGAAAAAAATTCACTTTGACACTTGCTTCTCCTCATGAATGTAGAATGCTCTAAAATTACCTTCTTCCTCTTGTTAGGTGTTAGATAAGCAACTGAGATAGAACAAGTTCCATTTCCTGTCAACACTGGCAATGGGGACTTTTGGGAGGGAAAATGGGTTTCTCTCCTTCTTTATCCTAGAATTTACAGGGTTCCTAGATATGCTTGGCTAAGGAAGGTGGTGAATAGACTTGTTATTTTTGGTGCCATTACCCACCATAGACACAGCCACATGTAGGATTTATGCCACTTGGTCACAGCACGGTTCCAAAGAACAGGTGAGGAGACACTCTATCCCATGCCTTATGTTCTGAACACAGTCAATATTCTCAACAAAGCCATAGTCCATACCAAAGACGAAGAATCCAAGTGATTACAACCATTTTATAGTTACAATGAGATGTGACATAGAATGGGAACTAAGAATGAAAAGGAGACTTCATTCATTCACATGTAAAGTGTTTAGTGAGAGCCCTCTATGGGAAAGTAACTGCCTGACATTATCTATAATAAAACAATGAATACAGTTTGGTTCCTGTTTTTGGAAAATTTGCTGTTAAGTATGGGAAACATAACTTGAATACAAAAGGCTAAACACAAGGCAGTATCTGTGAAGGGCCATCTGTCTATTGTAGGAATTTAGGAGGAGAAAAATGTGCCTAGGAGCATCAGGGAACAAAGAGGTGGCATTCCCATTCAAGTCTTTAATAGGTACATGAAAATGGGGGATGATGGCTTCTCTAATAGAAGCAAATATGTGTGGGTGGGAACTAACAGGTAACCCTATTAACAAATACATAATGTTCAGAAATATTATGCTGTGTACAAAATATGAAAGGCCTAAATTCCTGGATGAGAAATTTTAATTTTATTCTTTAAACATTTGATTCTCAAAGTATGGTTGAGAATCACATGCCTCAGATTTCATGCCTACTTGTCAAAAACATGGAATTCATAAGACTTTTATGAGATATACTTGATTTTGATTCCAAGGAGTAAGGCCTACAAATGAACATTTATAAAATATTCTCAATTCACTATTTTTTTCTACGCTAGTCCATATTTTATTCAACAATCCTGAGGATTCTGGGATGGTGATGCCCACTCCACCTCTAAATGAAAGGGGACTTCGATCCTATATGGCTGATGGATGGGACTTTCTTGCTTGCAGTTATAGACTCTCTCAGTTCTTTGGTGTGGTAGTTGTTCATCCTCACCTCCCTATCAGCTATCTTGGGTGAGTCCGATGAACTGGAGAGTAGGTACTGCAACTCCACTGAGGCTCAGGGCCCAGCTAGCACATGGACAGCCCAGAGATTCAAGTCTCCTGGACATATACCTACCAACTCCAGCATCAACTATATCTTCAAACAAAAGGGACAGAAGAGGCATGTGTAGAGAAGTCACATTTGAGTCCAACTCTGTCGCACTTGGGAGCACAATCTCCAAAGTAGGGCCCACTGGCAAGGCACCGAACTCCAGAGCTATCTGCCATGACCTTAGGCCCTGGGTGTCTCTGGAGCCCTCAGGAGCCCCACTGCTAGGGGTAGTGTCCACTTTGGCTGTCTATGAGATCCTACTGAGATATGCATAAGCATTACCTCTCTGATGACCTACTGACTCACTTTTAAGTCTCTTAGTCATACAAACTCATTTTTCTTTACCTTTTCCCCCTTTTAGTCAAGGTCTTTTTCCAGTTGTATCACCAGCCGGTGCTTGGTATTAATCCTTCAGTGCCAGGGAGGCTCATCCCCAGAAGTCATGTCCCTTGCTGGGGGGAAGGTAATGCCTCTACATGCTGAGTTTGGCTCAGAGAAAGGCCACATTTGAACAATGAAGAGGCTCTCAGGAGGTAGCTCTTAGGCACCCAACAATACTAGGTCAAGTTGCAAATTCAAAAGCAAAAGGCTCATAAGCATAGTTGTCAATATCAAGGGCCCATCAATGGACCAACCTTCTTCACTAGTCATTGCCCCTGTACTTGGGGGATTGTTGCTGTTCCATTAGAGAATGTGGCAGAGCTCCCCAGAATGGGGATTTAAAAACCCTTCGGCTGTTGTGTGAATCTCTACCCACTGTGGCAATGACCTATGAATATTTGAACATGTTTATATACCTTATATGTATGCCTAGATGAACTTCCTCCCATGTATCCCCCATAACTGCCACCCCACCCCATTGATCCTCCCCTGCCTTAGTTGTAACATATCTGTGATCCAAAACTTCTTCAAAAATGAAGCCGAGAATGTCGCCAAATTTGATTAATAGGAAGATCATTAGATAGGTTTAAACGTAAGAAATAAAATACATAATAATTTAGACAAACTAAAATTAAAATAAAGTTTAAAATTGGGTATTAAAAAAGCAAAAAATATTAAAAAATTTTTTTTTTACATTTTGCCTGTTTACTTTTTTTTTTTTTGTCTTCAAAGAGGTTTTAGGTCACAGAAAAATTACATACATAATATAGGGGACTCCTGTTATCCAACATCCTCCCCCCTTTCCCCCTTCCCTATTAATAACCATTTTATATGTGGGTTGTGCATTTGTTGCAACTGATGTACAAATATTGAAACATAGCTACTAACCATGGTCAAGGGTTTACATTATGGTTTGCATTTTAGACCATACAGTTTTATAAATTTTTGATGAAATTTAATATGGCTTCTCTCCATCATTGCAAGATCATGCAGAACACTTCCATTGCCCCCCAAATACCCCCTCTTCTGTCTATACTATTCCTCTAGCCCTCTTCCCTCGGGGTCCATGGGAACCACCAGGCTTCACTCCTTGAAGGACAAAGTTCATAGATATTTGCTATCATGCTGAGGGCTTGACACACTATTCTGTCTTCCCCTATTAGGAACTTCCCATGCTCTTGAGAGACAATCTTCCCTCTGTTTGAGTACATATTAGGCCTCCCCAGCATGGGAGTCTAACTTCTTCCCACTCATTATGTGGGTTTCCTCAACTGATACAGCACACTATGACAAAATGATCACTTGCACATTCTCTTGAAGATTGCCCCAGGTGTGCCCTGTCCCAAATGCCCCCCGATCCAACACCTTAAACCAGTAACACTTCCTTGTCATATTACCAAAAGGGTTTACTAGGTGCTGTAGATTTCCCTACATTATCTTCCATAGTCTTTATGGTCTTGGCTCTTATATTTAGATCTTTGATCCATTTTGAGTTGAATTTTGTATAAGGTGTGAGATGGTGTTCCTCTCTCATACTTTTGGATATGGATATTCAATTCTCTGAGCAACATTTGTTGAAGAGGCCATTCTCTCCCAGTTGAGTGGGCTTGGTGGCCTTGTTGAATATCAGATGACTGTATATGCGAGGATCTATATCAGCACTCTTGAGTCAGTTCCATTGGTCAGTATGTCTATCCTTGTGCCAATGCCATGCAGTTGTGACCACTGTAGATTTGTAGTATGTTTTAAAGTCAGGTAGACTGATTCTATCGATTTCATTTTTCTTGTTCAATGTCTTTGGCTATTTGGGGCCTCTTGCCCTTCCAAATAAATTTCATAGTTTTTCCAATTCAGTAGAAAATTCTGTGTTGATTTTTATTGGGATTACATTATATCTGTATATTAGTTTCAGTAGGATAGACATCTTAACGATATTCAGTCTTCCAATCCATGAACAGGGGATATTCATCCATTTATTTAAGTCTTCTTTGATTTCCTTTAACAGTGCTGTGTAGCTTTCTGTGTGTAAGTCATTTGCATCTTTAGTTAAATTTATTCTTAGGTATTTTATCTTTTTAGTTACTATTGTAAATGGTATTTTTTTCTTGATATCTTCCTCAGATTACTCATTATTGGTGTACCGAAATGCTACTGAGTTTTGCGCATTGATCTTATAACCTGAGACTTTACTGAACTCATTTATAAGTTCTGGAGGTTTTGTTGTAGATTTCTCAGGGCTTTCTATGTATAGGATCATGTCATATGCAAATAGTGAAATTTTTACTTCTTCCTTTCCAATTTGGATGCCCTTTATGTCTTTTTCTTACCTGGAACAAGTACTTCTAAGACAATGTTAAATAAGAGTGGTGATAGTGGGCATCATTATCTTGTTCCCAATCTTAGAGGGAAAGCTTTTAGGATTTCACCATTGAAGATGATGTTAGCTGTGGGTTTTTCATATATACCCTTTATCATGTTCAGAAAGTTTCCTTCTTTTCCTATCTTTTGCAGTGTTTTTTTTCAGAAAAGTTTGCTGTATTTTGTCGAATGCTTTTTCTGCATCTATAGAGATGATCAAATGATTTTCCCCCCAATCTGTTTATGTGGTATATTACATTGATTGATTTTCTTGTGTTGAACCGTCCTTGCATACTCAGGATGAAACCCACTTGGTAATGGTGTATAATTCATTTGATGTGTTGTTGAATACAATCAGCAAGTATTTTGTTGAGGATTTTATCATCTAGCTTCACTAGAGAGATTGGTCTGTAATTTTCCTTTCTTGTAGCATCTTTGTTTGGCTTTGGTATCTGAGAATGAGTTAAGCAATGTTCCTTCTAATTCCATTTTTTGGAAGAGTTTAAGCAGGAATGGTGTTAGTTCCTTCCAGAATGTTTGATAGAATTCATCTGCGAAGCCATCTGATCCTGGGTTCTCCTTAATTGGGAGGTTTTTGATGACTGATTCTATCTCTTTACTTGTGTTTGGTCTGTTGAGTTCATCAATTTCTACTTTTGCCAATGTAGGCTGCTTCTGTGATTCTAGGAATTTGTCCATTTCCTCTAAATTATCCTTCTTGTTGGCATATTATTTTACAAAGTATCCCCTTATGATACTCTTTATTTTTGTGGGGTTAGTGGTGATATCTCTTTGCTCATTTCTTATTTTGTGTGTTTGCATCTTCTCTCTCTTTTCTTTGTTAGTCTAGCTAAGCATTTGTTAATCTTATTGATCTTCTCAAAGAACCAGCTTTTGGTTTTGTTTATTTTTTTCTAATGTTTTCTTATTCTCTATTTCATTTAGTTCTTTTCTAATCTTTGTTATTTTCTTCTTTCTATTTCCTTTGAGTTTATTTTGTTGTTCTTTTTCTAATTCCTCCAGGTGTGCAGTTAGGTCTTTGATTTCAGCTCTTTCTTCTTTTTTGATATATGCATGTATGGCTATGAATTTCCCTCTCAGTACAGCTTTTGCTGCATCCCATAGGTTTTGATATGTTGTGTTGTATTTTTCATTTCGTTTTCAGGCAGTTACTGATTTATTTTGAGATTTCCTCCTTGACCCACTGTTTGTCTAAGTGTATTGTTTAACTTCCATATATTTGTGCCTAGTCTGGTTTTCTAACTTTTACTAATTTCCAGCTTCATTCCATTGTGGTCAGAGAAATGACTTTGTATGATCTCAAACTTTCGGAGTTCATTGAGAATTTTTCTGTGGTCTATCTTGGAGAATGATCCATGGGCAATCAAGAAGAATGCATATCCTGCTATATTTGGGTGTGGTGTCTCATATGTCTATGAGGTCCAGATTCTCAAGGTCTTTGTTTCTTTATTGATTTTCTGTTGAGATGTTCTCTCTAATGGTGATAATGGTGTTTTAAAGTCTGCAACTAAAATTGTAGAGGCATCTATTTCTCCAATTATTTTTTTCCAGTGTTTGCCTCATGTATTTTGAGGCACCCTGGTTAGGTGCATAAATGTTTATGATTGTTCTTTCTTCTTGAAAGAATACCCCATTTACTAATATATAGTGTCTGTCTTTGTCTCTTACAATAGTTTTGCATTTAATGTCTCTTTTGTCCAATATTAGTATAGATAACTCCCACCCTTTTTTGATTATTGTATGCTTGTAATATTGTTTTCCAGCATTTCACTTTCAGCCTCCTTGAATCCTTGGGTCTAAGGTGGGTTTCTTGTAGAAAGCATATAGCTGGATCATATTTCCTTGTCAATTCTCCCAATCTTGTCTCTTGACTAGTGAGTTTAATCCATTATCACTCAGTGTTATTACTCTCAAGGAATTACTTACATTAGCCATATTTTCTTTGGGTTTATGTATGTCATATGTTGTTTTTATTTCTGTTTGACTTTTTAGTTATTCTTACACTCTCATCCAACTCTCTGTCTCTCCTGTTTTTTCCTTTCAACCTGAAGAACTCCCTTTAGTATTTCTT
>PVKH010008345.1:0-19563 GCA_004027955.1 Chaetophractus vellerosus | reverse complement strand
GATGTGTGGGAGCCCTGTGTGATGTTATGCATGTTTGTTTTGTAAGATCATGATGTTTACTGAATACATATAGTTTATGTATGTTCATGTATGAATGATATACTTCAAAAATTTGTTTAAAAAAAAGATGGCATTTAGGATAATTCTCATGGAACACAAAATGGTAAAATGAAAGAGAGACTGGGATTCCTTTTTCAACAAATATTTATTGAACTCAATTATGCATTACCTGCTGAAGATACATAGGTAACAAGACAGATGTATTTTTGCCTTCATGGAGCTTACATTCTGATGGGGAAGATAAATGTTGAGCAAATGACTGTCAGTATTACAAAGAGAAGGGCAAGAAGTTATGGGCATGTGCAGTGGAGGATTGTTCTAAGCTTTATCAAACTTGGAGCTACTTCCCTTCTCTTGCTCAGACTCAGATCTTACTTTAAATCTTTTGCTTACAATGAGACAATTCAGGGCACTAAAAGGCAGAGAGACCAAGCCAAGGATTTCACCAGCACTGTTTCCTGCAAACCAGTTTATCAATATCCAGATATGATAGCACTGCTTCAAGATCTCTCACTGAAAATGGAGCTCTGCAGTAGCTCAGATGGCTCTGCATGTCAAAGCAGGTAGATCATGGGCAGACTGGGGAGATGGTGGACAGTCGGCAAGGGGGCTTTGCCCACAGCCTACTACTGCACAGACTGCCTGGCCAGTGTTCTGGCATGTGTGTGTGCGTGCGCAGGTGTTCTGACCCCTTTTATTGCTTCCTGAGGGCAGAAGTTGTGGGTCTCATCGAGGACACTGAGAGGGCATATTTCTCTCACTTTTTTTGGCAACATAAAAACAAGCAAGCATGATTTCTAAACCCTAAGAGGCCTTTAATGGGGGATTTCTAGATGTTGCACATACTCCTTATTTTTGAGATACGGCATGCCTTGCTTAGAACAATTTACATTGATCAGAGCCTGTTAATGACATCTGCTTTCTTTGAGAGGAAATTCCAAGGTTCTGTGGTGGCCTCAGGGCATTTCAAGTTCTGTGTAGTGCTTTCCAGTAGTTTCCCCAGGAGAGGAAACTAACCTAGTTTGGGAGGTGAGGGCCTGCTTCCCTGGGGGAAATAACATTTCAGTTGAAATTTAAATGATGAGTAGGATTTATCCAAAAGAAGGGGAAAGCTAGGCAGGGAGGTATGCCAGGCAAGAAAACAGTTTCAGGCAAGCCCAAGTATGGGGCATTCAGGGAACTGAAAGTCTCGTATGTCTGATGTGCAGAGAATGAGGAGGAGAGGGGCAATAGATGAGGCAGGAAATGTGGGCTAGGGTGAGATCCTGAAGAGCCTTGTAGGTAGTACTGTGAGTTTAGAATTCAGGCCAGGCTTGGAATTAAGAAGATCAAGGATCACTGAGCTAGAGCTTTAATGTAATCACCAGAGCAAAGTTTATTAATATATAATTAATTGACATTACAAAGTAGATTAAATTTTAATATTCATGCTAATTTATGATTGATTTCTACCCAAGTTTTTTTTTTTTTTGTTTGTTTGTTTTTTACTGGGAGGTCCCGGGGATCGAACCCAGGCCCCTCCATATGGGAGATGGACACCCAACCATTTGAGCCACATCTGTCCCCTCCCCCAAAATTTAATGATGAAAATTTTCAGAAAGAAAAGTTGAAATCATCTAGATTCTACAATTAACATGTGATATTGCTTTATCATATATCTATTCATTTCTCTGTTGATTCATCAATCCATCTTATTTTTTAAAGCATTTTAAAATAAGTTGCAGACATTAGTATACTTCACCTCTAGACACTTCAGCATGCATATCATTGACTCTAGTTCAATATTTTGAAATGGTTCTCTTTTTTCTGGTAAAAGTTTTATATATACATATATATGTATAAATTTGAAGTTCCAAAAATATATAAATAAAAAAACATATATTCTCAAATACTTTTGTAAAGTCTTTACATTATACATGAAATTATGAAATATCATTTCAAAAGAGACTATGACAAATTAAGGATGCATATTGTAACCCCTAGTACTCTTATTTTGAAAAATAGCTAAAAAGCCAATAGAGGAGATAGACTGGAATAAATAAAAATAGTCAACCCAAAAGAAGACCAAAAAGGAGGAGCAAAGAATTGAGGGAGCAAATCAACAACAAATAGCAAGATGGCAGGCAAATACAATAGCACAATTACACTAAATATAAATAGACTGGGGGAAAGGCAGAAATTGTTGGCCTGGATAAAAAGCAAGATCCAATTATGTGCTGTTTACAAAAGATACACCTTAAATAAAAAGACACAGGTTGAATGTAAAAGTGTGGCAAAACCTATTCCATGCAAACACTAAGTGTAAGAAAGTTAGTCTTCCCATATATCAGGCAAAATAGATTTAAAGACAAGAAGTGTCTCCAGATAAGGAATATCATTTTGTAATGATAAAAAGGTCAAGTCATCAAAAATACATAACAATCCTAAATGTGAGTGCATCTAATAACACAGCTGCAAAATAGTACAGCAAAAATGGGCAGAACTAAAGAGAGAAATATATACAGCCAATGAGGATATAGAAGATTTGAGTGACACTCTCACCAACTGATTTAACTGACATATTTATTTATTTATTTATTTATCCATTTATTGATTGATTGATTTATTACATATCCCCCCCTTTGTGCTTGTTGTTGCTGTGTTCATTCTTGTGTTCTTCCGTGTCTGCTTGTCCCGTCCCCCCTCCCTGTGCGGCGACCCGCTGAGTCAGCTCACCGTGTGGCGGCCTGTCCTGCTCGCGGGGCTTTCCCTGTCCACGGCGGCTTTGCCCTGCCTGTGGTGGCTTTGCCCTGTCCACGGTGGCTTGCCTTCTCAAGGCGGTCTGCCCGCTTGAGGAGGCCCCGGGAACCGAACCCGGGGCCTCCCATGTGGTAAACTGGTGCCCTACCAACTGGGCTACAGCCGGCCCCTAACTGACATATTTAGAACCCTTGATCCAACCATTGCACCATACGTATTCTTTACAAGTGCATATTGAAGGGAGTGGATGTGGCTCAAGCAATTGAGCTCCTGTTTCCCACATGGGAGGTCCCAGATTCGGTCCCCGGTGCCTCATAAAAACAAACAAATGAACAAAAAACAACAACAAGGAAACAAATGAAAAAAAAAAAAAACAACTCAGGGGAGCCAATGTGGCTCAGTGGTTGAGCCCCGGCTTCCCACATACAAGGTCCTGGGTCAATGCCTGGCCCTGATACCTAAAAACAAAAAACAAGTACACATTGAGCATTCACCAAAATATACTTTATATATACTGGGAAGCAGGTGCAGCTCAGTGTGTAAACGTCTGTTTCCTAGGTACGAGGTCCTGGGTTCAAATCCCCAGTAGGCCCCCCCCAAAAATATATATATTATAATAATAATACCATTTGCAAAAGCATCAAAAACATAAAATGCTTAGGAATAAACAATAAAAAATGTACAAAACCTCTACACTGAAAGATGCAAAAGTAAAAACCTAAATAAACGGAGTGATGAATTATGTTCATGGCTTAGAAGCCTCAATATTAAGATGTCAGTGTTCCACAAATTGAGCTATAGAGTCACAGCCAACCAAATCAAAATCATAGCAGGCTTTTTAATAGAAATTTACCAGCTGATTGTGAAGTTTATATGAAATTGCAAAAGAGCTAGAACAGCTAAAATGATCTTGAACAAGAAGAACAAAGTTGGAGGACTTTATCTGATTTTTTTTTAAAGCCTATTTTTTGTTGTTGTTACATATCCCCCCCCTTTCTGCTTGCTCTTGCTGTGTGTCCATTTCTTCTGTGTTTTTCTATGTCTGCTTCTTGTCTCCCCCCATCTCTTGCGGCGATGCGCTGAGTTGGCTCTCCGCGAGGCGGCTCGCTCTGCTCGTGGGTGGCTCCATTCCGTTTCACGGGCGGCTCCGCTCCGTGTTTTGCAGGCAGCAGAGCTCCGTGTTTTGTGGGCTGCTCGGCTTCTGTGGTTGGCAAGTGGCAGCTCCATGTTTCACAGGTGACTTTGCCATGCCCATGGCGGCTCCGCCCTGCCCGTAGTGGCTTTTTGCCTTGCCCATGGTGGCTTTGCCCCGCCCACGGTGGTTTGCCTTTCTCAAGGCCATCTGCCCGCTCGGAGAGGTCCCTGTGAACTGAACCCGGGGCCTCCCATGTGGTATACCGGTGCCCTTATCCACTGGGCTATCCAGCCGGCCCCTATCTGATTTTGAGAATTACTACAAAGCTACAGTTATTAAGACAGTGTGACATCAGTGTAAATAGATCAATGAAACAGAATAGAATTCAGAAGTAGATACAAAGGTATATAGTTAATTGATTTTCAGAAAAGGTGTCAGGGAAATTCAAGGGAGAAAAGGATAGTATGTCAACAAATGGGACTGAAACAACTGGATTTCTATACGGAAAAATTGACATTACATATTATGTTTGTAGTATATATTTAAAATAAATTACAATTCAGTATATGTTTACTTTATTTGGAGTTTTTGAGGCTCTGTTATCTGTGTTCTGGGGGAACAAATTATACATTTCTGGCTATTATAAAGGATTTCTCAAATCACAGGAGTGTTATTTATTAAGTAAAACCTGTTAAGGGGCTGCAATAGCATTGAAGACATTGGTGTATCATTTAGTAAATAGTTTGGATTCATTAGACAATGTGCTCCAGTCTGGGTGATATATTTTAAATGGTCTCCTGTTTTTAGATTGCATTTAGTCTCTACCCCTACACTCATAAGAGGAGGAATTTCTAATACCTAATATGTGATCAATGATACATATTTGAGAGACTGCTGGCTCGGGATGAGGGACAAACACTACAAGCTTGCACAGGATGACATCTCCTAAGCCAAGTAACTAGAAGGAGCTTATAGGCTTATTGCTAATTCATTTCTAAGGTGTCTTTTAGATACTCGAAAAATCTTATTCACTATGTGTCCCTCAAGCATATAGTATCTGGTATTATTATTGTGACTAATCAAGGTTAATTAGAAAAATAAATCCCTGCCCTAAGAAACTTAAAATGTAAAAGTAATTAAGTCTTGACAATCTTTTCCTACTGTACATTGGATTTTAAGGGGGGTTTCTTAAGAATGAAAGACCAGGCTATCTATCTGGTTCTAACCTCCCAGATCCAGAAGGCTTTGTAATTGGGTAAGGTTTACTATTCCCCAAGGAGTTGCTGCTTCCGAAAGGGCCCGTTGATCCCAGAGCGTCAAGTTGCAGCCAGAATAGCAGCAAAGTCTTCTCTTATCATTCCAATAATCCAGGAAAGCCTGCCAATGCTGGGACAAAAGCTCCCACCATGGAAGATATGTTCTCCCTTCCAAACAGTGCTACACACCCTCCATAAATTCTCTCTCTCTTTTTTCTTTTTCCTATCTCTATAGTGTATTTTCTAGCCTGTGCAGGCAATGACACTTCTATTACTATAAAGTTACTTGGAATGTTCAAGTTACAGGAGGATTGGTTAGATAATGTTTCTCTTTGGTTAAATAACAGACCTGAGGATATACTTTGAACACTGTTATAGCAGCTTATTTTCTAAGCCTTCTGTACATGTTTGTAACTCCTCTCCTAGGAAGGATTGCTGTTCCAAGTGGACATTGCAGTCTTTTTGTGTTGTTCCATTTTTTTTTTTTAATTTTGCTTTCATTCTTTATTTTTTTTAATTAATTTATTTATCCATCCCACTCCCCTTGTTGTTTGCATTCACTCTCTGCTTGTCTTCCCTTTAGGAGACACTGGGAACCAAACCTGGGGGGCTCAATCTCTTGAGCCTCCTCAGCTCCCTGGTTTGTTGTGTCTCTCATTGTCTTTCCTCTTTATGTCTCTTTGTTGCACCATCTTGTTGCATCAGCTCGCAGTGCCTGCTGTCGTGCCAGTTGGCCTCCAGGAGGCACCGGGAACTGAACCCAGGACCTCCCATGTGGTAGGCGGAAGCCCAGTTGCTTAAGCCACATCCACTTCCCTGATTCTTCTTATTAATAATAGTTCACCATTTATGAAGCATGTACCAAGGGCCAAGCTAAGTGCTTTGCCTGCATTGTTTAATATAATCCTATAACACCCTTTCAAATAACCACTTTTATTCCTCCATTTTACAATTAAATTATTCTGAGACAGAGTTGGGCCTCAAAAGCAGATTGAGTCTCCAAGAACAAGCTCCTCCCACTACTCCCTATTCCCTTACTGGTCTTAGAGGATGACAGAATCCTGCCCATATTCCCAATCCCAGGGAACTTCCTCTGTCTTTGTACTGACTTTCAACTGCTTGCCTTGATGGGGTAAGAAAAGCAAAATACAGGAGACTGCCTTGCCTTTGGGGAGCTTTTGATCGGGCTAAGATCTAGTTTAACAGTCGCTTTCAACTTTGGCTGCATATTAGATCCATCTATGGAGCACTACAAATACTGATGACAGAAATTTTGATTTAATTGGTCTGGGGTGAGGCCTGGGCTTTGGGGTTTTAAAAAATTCCCCAGGTGATTCTAACGTGTAACCGAGGTTGAGAACCAAGGCGTTAGAAAGAAAAAATATCCTCACAGAAAATTTCAGATCGACTACAATGTACAAAATGAAATATTTTGAAATGTATTTATTTGTTCCTTACCTCATTTCACAAAGGATATGATATGGCTAAAAAATTATGTGGCACAGAAATAAATTCCACTGAGGGGCACAGAGTTAGACGTGCTAATCAAATAGGCCATAGATGGGCTAGGACACATTAGATCAGTATAGAAATAATTCAGGTACATTTTATTTTTCTGGTTTTGGTTTACAAGGCAACAGTGGCAGATTGTAGGAGCAATAGTTCTTAGAAAACAATTGATTGGTCCAGATACTGTTTCTAAGGTGGTTGATTGGTTCACCTCACACCAACTTCCAGGCCGTTGATTGGTCTGGAAGATGTTTCCAGGCTGTCTAGCCAGTAGATTGCCTTGTCTCCAAGGGTTATTCAATCTAAAAGTAACAGCGATAACAGGTCTCAGAGGCTTGTATGCAATTGTAATTTTTCTCCATTACAGAAGCTTATTGAAGAAAATACCAATATTTTAAGGATGACTCACCGACGTGCCGTACATTTCTTTGATACAACCCTAAGGATTATGAATTGCTCGTAAGGTAGAAGCTTCCTAAATGATTTTTTTCATAAGTGGAGGAATGGTTATTGCTGCTCCATGAAAATCCTCCTGCTGTTAAAAGGGCAGCGTTAAACTATTCAGTGCAATTCAACTGTTGGACTGTTTCCCCTTCTCAAGAGCAGATGCAGCTGCTCTCAGTTTGATGTTGGGAGGATATAAGAGTGTGAAAAATGAGGGTGTAATAATAGTTAACACAAACTGAGAAAAAGAAAAATAAAACCACTGCAATCCTATAATCTTAATATTTAACTATTTTTTATTTTTACACATTTTTATTCTAATAGAAAGTCAATATCATTTGGATTATAACATATGTAAAATTTAAGGTTTAACTCTCTAATTATATGTTTAAATGTTACTACCAATCTCTTTATTTTCTAGTGGCGTGCCAAGTTCCTTTGAAAGTATGATGACATGACATGATTATGAGCAAACTATATTTTTAGTTTTAGATTCAATGAATATTTTTGAGTGGCTAATGTGTCTGTGCTTGGAGTTCATTTTACACAATTATCTCATTTCAAGAATAACAGTAGTAACAAACATTTAGGGAGAGGCCACATTGTGAGTCTCTCTTCCAAGGGCCTGGACATAGCTGGGAAGAAAACAGACAAAATCCTCCTTCTGGAGTAAGGAAAGACAGGTAATAACAACCATGACTGATAGTATGTTTCTGTGTTTCAAGTGTTTTCCATATCTTTGCATTCAATTCTCTAATACCTCTATGAAATAGGTACTATCATCATCTCCATTTTACAGGAGAGGAAACCAATGCACAGAAAGGTTAAATAACTTGCTGAAGGTCACACAATTAGTGAGCATTAAAATTGAGATTTTTTTTTTTTTTTAGATGGCCAGGAAGTCATTTATTGGAGGGCACAGGTCAGGTGAGGGCAGCGCTGGCAAAGCCCTCATGAGTGCAGGGCCCGCCATTTGTCCAAGGGGCACGATTGGGGATATATTTCACCCCACAGCCATCTGGGATGAGGCGCTTCTCGGCCACCATGTCTTCAAATTCATCAGCATTGAACTTGGTGAAGCCCCACTTCTTGGAGATGTGGATTTTCTGGCGGCCAGGGAACTTGAACTTGGCCCTGTGCAGCGCCTCAATCACATGCTCCTTGTTCTGAAGCTTGGTGCGGATGGACATGATGACTTGGCCGATGTGGACCTGGGCCACTGTCCCCTGAGGCTTTCCAAGGGGTCCCCATGGGGAGAGGGAGATGGTTGGCTTAATTGGCTGCAGGTAAAATTAAGATTTAAACCCACACAATGTGGCTCTACAGATTGCATAATTAACTGCTATACTGTCTTTCCATAATTAGCACATCTATTCTGTTCATTCTGTTGATGCAAGGAATCAACAATTTTCCTTTACATTTCTCAAATATTTTCATTTTTTTACTTCAGATATTCAATATTTTAAAAATAAAAGTAGGGGATAAGTATTATCGTTTCAACTATAGGACACTTGCTGAGTGCCTACTACTTTACTTACCCAAAGAACCCAAAGAAAAGAAGATGAAATGTTTTGTTTGGTGTACTTGCAAAACTTGTCTTATAGTAAATTATGACATGAAATCATGAAATGATCTAATGAAATGGTTCCCAGCCATCTCTTGCACATTAGAATGACTTGGAGAGATTTTAATATACTGATATCTGGATCCTACCTCCAGAGATTCTGATTCAATTGTATCAGATTATTTAATACAATAATCTGACAGTGACAGAATCTGCCAGCCAGCATGATTATGAAGCTTTTCCTGATTTTTCAAGATTGGAACAGATATTCTTCCTGTGATTCTCTGGGAACGTTGGCTGCCCCCCATGGTATTTTTTTTTAGGAGGTACCCGGGATTGAACCCAGGACCTCGTACATGGGAAGCAGGAGCTCAACCACTTGAGCTACATCTGTTCCCCTGTATTTTATCTATATCCTACACTGACCAGTAAACTCCTTGAGGTCAGTGGCCTTGTCTTGTTTACTGTTGTTGTTTTCCACCTAGGAGAGTGTTTAGTATGTAGCAAGGAGATAAATCACATTTTAATATGAATTAATAAATGAGTAATAGAAATAACTGCTCTCCCAATTAAATAATAGGCTTTTTATGGGTTAAGAACTTGTCTAAATCTTTGTATCCCCTGGAATGCCTTATGAACAGTGAGGATTCAATAGAAATTTGAGTAGAATGAATGGACTAGATTTGAGTGCACTTTATCATAGCCTAAAACAGGACCCCCATTTAAAATATCCATTCTAGAAGTGAGTCGATGACCTTTGAGGTTATGATGCTGTAGAACCAAAACTGAAATATTAACAGATGTCACAAGAAACTTAGGATTTTCCCTAGCCATCAATTGCCTCCATTTTCTACTCTTATTTCCTCATTTCTCTTTATAAAGGGATCTCCAAACTTATCCTACTTCCTTCTTTCGTCTTTCTTCATACACAGCATGGACACTCTCTCTCTGCTCATAGAATCATTTGTACATTGACCAACAAGGCAGAGGAGGGAAGTAGTGTGGGCAGTGTTAGGCACTTGGGAATTAGAGTCAGGAAACACTGGCTGTGTTCCCGTAGGTCATAATCTTTCTGGAACCTTGAACTCTTCGTCTGCAGTGGAAAAAATGGTATCTTCCCTAACCAATTCACTGAGCTCTGTAAGGATCAAATGAGTTAAAATAGGTAAAAATGATTTGGTAAATTGTAATGTACTATATGGAGTGAACTCAAGATTTCTCAAATTGATCTTAAGCACATATTATATAGTCTAATAACTCCTTAGCAAGTAAGTGGAATCTGCAAAGAGACAAAAGAGTACTCCAGTATGGAAAGAGCATAGAAATCTAGGGCTTACACATTTGGGAAACAGGATGCTTACATAAGCATCTAATTGGGTAAAGATTACTGTTTCATATTGCAAAGATTTAAAGCATCAAGTTCATATAAGATATTATGTCAGAAATCTTGGAGGTAGTTTTATCTGAGATGCCAGGTGTACTATCAATCAGGAATTTAAAAAAAAGATCTAATAAGTAAATGCTAAGGATATATTTATGGCTGGTAACAGGAATAACCAAGTTTTATTTTCCAATAGGATGTGATAGGCTCTAATCAATTTCGAAGCATAAAATGATGCCAAATATAGATCAAACAACAGAGTTCTGCTTTCAAATAGGCAGCTACCAGTGAAAATCTCAAACCGCAAGCACTGATGCAGATATGCTGTTTGCCCATTTCTCAGATTTTGGACTATATTTTCCCTTTCAGATGTTAGTTATTAACGTCCCACAATAGGAAGGCTACTTAGTGTGGTCTTCCAACTTGTGACACTGGCGTCACCTGGGAGCTTGGTGGAATCTCAGGCCCACTCCAGACCTACTGAATCAGATCCATTTTAACAAAATCTTCAGGTGACTGCATGTACTTAAGTTTGAGATGCCCTGCCTTAGGGACCATCTAATCCAGGGATTCTTAACAAGGGGTCCGTGAGCTTGAATTGAAATTCAAAAAAACCCTTTATTCTTGTGGGGATGTGTTGGTGTGGTTGTGATGTATTTATTAAATAATACACAGTGTAATGTGACTTAGAAAGAGGTCCGTGGTTTTCAACTGACTGGCAAAGGGGTCCGTGGAATAAAAGTTAAGAACCCCTGGTCTAATCATTTTTTTGACTGGAAAAAATGAAAAAGCCAGGTCTGTTAGGATGATTTATTTCAAGGCCTAATATGTGTGGGCGGTAGGGCCAGGTTAGAACAGAGGCTTCCTTTTCCTGGCTCTGCTCGTGCTCCAGTAGCTCATACACCACCTCATAGTCCTCACAGTTGGGGTCTGCCTGGTTACGAGGCTTTGGGCAAATTACTGAACCTCTTTAAGCCTCACTTTCCTCATCTGTAAAATGGAGATGATAGCAATGTTTACTTCACAGAGGTACTTTGTGCATGGTAATTCACATGTAAAATTTTAAAAGTCTCAGATGAAAAGGCAGATGATGTCCCGCATAATTTAACCCGTAGAGTTAATTTTTTACAGGACACAGATGCAGATTGTTATTTTCATCCCCTGAAAACCTTCATGCCTTGGCAGCAATGTTTAGAAAGCAATTGCTTGCTTTCCCTTTTAATCATTAATGTGTTCCATTGAAAAACTTGTATAAGGTGCCCAGCAAAGGTATCCTGCTATTATTTAATCACATGGTAAGGCAGGTTGACCTCAGTTCTTATGAACTTGGTGAGCCCAGACCAAATTCAGACTTTGGGAGAAGCATGCACATATGTAAATAAAGAACCTGACTCACTGACCTACTTAGCAACCGAAAGCAGTGGGTGGTTGGATTCCCTGGTTTTCTAGTGCCATCTAGTGTCCATAATGGTTCAGTTCTTGGTTGTGGAGAAATGACGGAATTCTCGTTTTATCTTTTCACACAAATACATCCAGCTCCTCACTATAGGGAGGAGAAATGATTCAATGAACACAGGATTCCATTGGTCTCAGGATTCCTGGAGCTGGTCAGAAAGTTGAAGACCTTCCTGTTTAGAAAAATATTGGAGTCATCCTTGATGCTTCCCTCCATTCCATCATCAAGTCTTAAAAAATTGTTAACTTAAAACATTATCCAGGGAAGCGGATGTGGCTCAAGCAGTTGGGCACCCACCTACCACAGGGGAGGTCCTGGGCTCGGTTCTCGGTTCCTCCTAAGGAGGAAAAGCAAGACAGCGAGCTGATGCGACGGGCTGGCGTGGCGAGCTGATGCAACAAGATGACACAATGAGAGGATGCAATGAAGAATAACCATGAGGAAACACAATGAGAGACACAACAAGTGGGAGCAGACGTGGCTCAATCCATTGGGTGCCTCCCTCCCATGTGGGAGATCCTGGGTTTGGTTCCTGGTGCTCCTGAAAAGAAGACAAGCCCACAACGAACAGATGCAGAGAGCAGACAGCGAGCCCAAGACAGTGGGGGAGGGGGAGAAATAAATAAATAAAATCTTTAAAACAAAACATAAAAGCAGATCAAAAAACAATACAGTTTGACCCAATTAAAAACAAACAAACATCCAGCCACATTATCCTTCCATTGGAATTGTCTGCTTAGTGAAGGTAGTTACGGTTCATTACACTAAATTCTAGAACTTGGGGAAACAGGCCCAGCCCCCTTGGAGAAGAATGGCTATAGGTGCACCCAGAAAGAGAGAGTCTGAGCCACGAGGTTTCCAGGCCACACATACACACACAAATGTCCTTTTCCTACAGGGTGGTTGAGTGGGAATAGAGAGCTGCTGGGCCTGATGGAGCCACGTCAAGGATCAATGCAAGCTGTGCTGTGGACAATGAAAAAAGGCCAAACTTTCCCTTTGCCCCATGTTTGGAAATATGTTGCCTGGGTCCTTAAAATCAAGCTATAATTCTCGGGACAGAAATGGATAGAGCTGGAATTGCCTGTTTAACAGGAAGGCGGCTCAGAATCAAGATTGAGTTGATTAATAAAAAATAGGGAAGCAGATGTGGCTCAAGCAGTTAAGCGCCCACCTCCCACATGGGAGGTCCTGGGGTTCGGTTCCCGATGCCTCCTAAAGAAAAAAAAAAAAAAACAGACAATGAGTAGACATCAAGCAAAAAACAACCAGCTGACAATGAGTGCAAACAAAGAGCAAAAACAACCAGCAAAAAAATAAAAACAAGAACAAGCAAACAGATGGGGGAGCCATCTCGGGGCACGGGGTATGGGGTGGGGTGGGGAATAAAAATAAATAAAAAATAAAAAGATGCAATATCCTTGCACTCAGGTTTGTGATTGGAGAATCTGACCTGTGTATGTAGGAGCCTGTTCAGGGTTGGGCATGTATCTTCACCCCTGGAACTGGAGTCATTTCATTTTGAGACCTTGGTGGGGAATTGATGTGCAGACATGAGCGTGAGCCTTCAGAAGTCACTGATCACTGGGGAAATACTAGAAGTCTCTGAGGAGACAAGGTTTGAAAAAGTGCTACTAGAGATTTTAAACTCCTCAGGCAGGGTCAGAATTATTGGCAGAAGGAAGGTAGAGAGGGGGAATTTGAGTTTGCTCATGAGATTTCATTCTTAGCATCTAGCAGTATAAGAGGCACGAGAGGGATGTGGACGGTGATTTTTAAGGCCTCTGTCTCAGGCTTTGGCTTTCTAAAAAACTGCATGTCCTCTGAAGAAAGAAGGCATATAGCAATCAAATTCTTGGGATTCAAAAGAGGTTGCATTGCTGCTCCCATCCAGAGGCATGGGTGGGTGTGCCGGTTTGAGTCTTCCGTGGGCCCCAGAAAATTATGTTCTTAAGCTAAACCATTCCTGTGCATGTAAACCACCTATTGCATGTCGGACTTTTTGGTTAGATTTAGTTAAGGGCTTTTGATTAGATTGCGGGACCCAGGGTGGGCCCTAATGCTCTTACTGGAGACCTTTATAAATGGAGAACCAAAAGCAGACACACAGAAAAAAAGCCCCAGAGACAGAAGGAGAAGTCCCAGAGACTGGAGGCTGGAATCAGCGCAGCACAGAGGTATGGAAAGAGGCCCCCAAGAGCTAGGCCCACGGAGCAGCTCACAGCTGAAGAAAGGTGGCCCAGAGGAGCTGGGAAGGATGAGTGGACCAGCATTTCACCCTGCCATGTGCTTGGTTGCCCACAGCTGAGCTTGGAGAGAAAGCATCTTTAAATGACACCGCCCTGTGCCTGATCACCCACAGCTGTAACTTGGTGAGACAGCATCTCTCTCTCTCTCTTTTTTTTTAAAGTACCAGAAATGTGTTGGCTTTTATAAGCATCTCTTGATGATGCCTTGATTTGGACACTTTCATGGCCTCAGAACTATAATCTTTTAACCTAGTAAATTCCCATTATAAAAGCCAACCCATTTCTGGTATATTGCATTGGCAGTCTGTAGCAAACAACACAGTGGGGGAGGCTTCTGATGGAACCCCTGGAAACTGAGGGCATTTTCTGGGAGTGGACTCCCACCTTGGGAACAGGCACTGTGGAGATGCCACTGGCATGACAGTTTCCTGAACTGGAGTCACATGAAGAAATACCTCGGGTGGCTGCCTCTGAAGACTTCAGGGCTCTTAAAGTAAACAGTGCATCAGTGTTTGTGACTGAATTAACGAGTTTTTAGAACAGACTTTTGGGCGATAGAAAACTGAGAGCATACTAAGTAAATTTTACTTTAAAAGGAATTGATTAAAATCACTTACCTTTATACTAAGGTTAGAGACTTTGGTACAGAGGGTACTGGCTTCAGCGGTTTAGACCCAGAAAACATGGGTTCGAACCCCTGTCCAGGTTTTGTGGGACCTGAAATTATATAATTTGAGAGACCCTCAATAAGATTAAGAACACAAAATTACAAATACCAAATTCAGCCTCAGAAGGAGTTGGTGCAAGTGAGAAGCCTCATAATAAACCTCCTTTGGTTTTTATAACATCAGAATAGCTGTTGGCAGGTATGAATTTGACTACAATGGAGTCACTTCATCCCACATTTAACTCATGTGAATTAATCAGGGGGGGAGAGGGGGGGGGGAGAGAGAGAGAGAGAGAGAGAGAGAGAGAGAGAGAGAGAGAGAGAGAGGTGGTTCCAAGAATCTATGCCCCGGAGCAAGACGTGAAGGTACAGACCTCTCAGAACGGAGCATCTGGCTGTGAAAGTGTGTTTCCCTGTTGTTCCAAGATTGCTGTTTTTGTGCAACATGACCCTAAATGCCAATCAACTACTTCTACTTCATTTTGGTACTCAAATGAAGAAACAACAATGGAGAGTAATTTTGAATTTTTTTTGTATTGCTTTTTTAAAAAACAAATCAATTTTATTGATAAATATTAGTAAAGCATGCAATCCATCCAAAGTATATAATCAATGGTATTTGGCATAATCACATAGTTGATTAAAATGATCAACATTTTAATCATTATTAGAGAATTTTCATTATTTCAATAATAATAATAAACAAAAAACAAACACAAAAAATTCATCACCTCTCAATCTCTCTATGCTTCCCCTGCTGTACATAGTTGCTATTTCTGGCTATTCTGGCATATTTATTTATTTAATTTAAAGCAGTTATATTGAGATATATTCACATACCGTACAATCTATCTGAAGTGTATAATCAATAACTGTTAGTAAAATCTCAATGTTGTGTATTCATCACCACATAAATTTTAGAATAATTTCATTACTCCAAAAAGAAAAACTAGACACCCCTTAACAGTCTCCTCCCGGTCCCTGTATCCTTCCCCAGCCCTACATAACCACTAATCTAATTTCATCTTTATAAATTGATTTATATTTACATATTAAAATATATAAATGGAATCATGCAATATGTAGTACTTTGTGTCTGGTTTATTTCACTTAGCATAAGGTTTTTGGTCTGATAACATCTTGAAATATTAACACACATTTGTTTGGTTTCAAAGAAAAACAGTCTTATATATCCACTATTACTCATTTTCCTATTTCACATGAGGTTTTACTATGCTATACAGTACCATGTTACATTTTTCAGCTTTCCTTTTAGTAATTTACATGACCTTAAACTTTCCCTCTCACTTTCCCTCTCAACAACTGTCATACCCATATAATAGCACTGCTGGTTACAAACATTATCTTGTGCTTTTACCTTTTCTATTATTATTATTATTTTTTTTTTTCTTTTTAAGGAGCTGGAGCTGGATATTGAACCTGGGACCTCGTATGTGGGAAGCTGGCACTCAATCACTGAGCCACATTGGCTCCTCTGAGTTGGTTTTTTCGCTTGTTTGCTTGTTATTTGTTTTTTGTTTTGTTTTTAGGAGGCCCAAGAACTGAACCTGGGACCTCCCACATGAAGTTTCTAAAGGGAGTCATCCCCAGATGGGGGAAGGTGAGATAGCCTTCCAGGACCAGGCTCCCCTTTGCCATCCTTGGAAGGGGCTTGGGGATCAAACCTTTCATCATGCTGAGCATAGTACACAACTCTACCCTGCCAGTAGAGAAGGGAATTGAGCCTTATTTGGGAAGACTGCTGGTCTGTAAGGAAACTGGGTCTTGTCCCGTCAGGGGAGGCATGGCATTGCCACTAAAAGGTCTCAGCAGATATGCTGGCAGGACACACCAGGAGTGTGACTTGTTATTCAGATTCCCTCAGAGAGAAAGCCATTGTACCCTCTCCATTTGTGGGAGAATCCTGACTCTTACAACGAGTATCCAGGCAATCACCAGATGAGGTGTCCAAAGATCCCCACCGACCCTTTCAAAATGTATTCCCCAAGGCCTCAAACTCTTGCAATTCCTATACAGGATTGGTGCTTAAACTGCCACATAGTTAATTTGCCATCACCCAGCTTTATACTTAATACATTAACTAATTTAGCTTGGTAGGTAAAGGAAGAAAGTCTCATTACAAAATGGCATTTACTAAATGCTTCCAAGCATTCCTTCTTAACTCCAAGGGAAAGGCCTTTTACTTGGTAGGCAATGGAGAAGAATCCCGCCACTAGTGGAACCCGATTGGGGGAATTCCTGTTTTGCCAATCACACACATTAGTTAATAACTTTTTGAGACATGGATTCTCTGACACGCTTAAGCATGCTTTGAATTCTTGCTCCAGGAATGTACAAACAAAACTCTTAAAATGTCTTGGAATATAGCTTCAGATGCTTCATGGATCCTAAGAAGTATTCTTCAGGAGAAATTCCTCATTTCTGGCACAACAATTTCTTGCCCTTAGAATTTTTCTAACACTTGTTCCACGATCCATGACAGAGAGAACTTTCCCAAATTTCAAATGAAACTCCTATCTGGCCAGGGCGCCAATTTTGGCCGAAAAAGGCAAGGCTGTTGGGCTGTGGTAGCGGTGAGAAGGTTCCTTTTCTTCACTAAAATTCAAGCCTTTCTGAAAGCAGCAGGACAATCTACACGGGGAAAGAGACGTGGTTCCATTCCCTTTTCTGGGTTTCTCTTATTTGTTCCGCTGGGAAAAGCAGAGAAAAGATGACTCGACAAGCGGGCCCGGTATGAGAGTACAATGCGCATGTGGGAAAGCCTACAGAGCGCGCGCCGGGCCCTCCCAAGGGCGGGGCAAGCAGAATCCGCCCCACCTCCTCACTGAGGCTTTAACTCCTTCCTCGCCCTCGTGGAGCTTCTCCTTCTTCCCCTCTAACCTCGGAAGGGAGGGGGTGGGGCCTTCGGGGGCGGAAGTCGCGGTGCATTGTGGGCTCGCCTAGAGTCGTGGAGTTCAGTCTGAATGAAAGTGGCGCGCCGCTCTTGACGTTACTCGGGTTGGAGCTGCTAGGATTCCGACCCCGGCCGGGACGCGGGTGCCTCGGGCCTCCCGGGCTGAGCAGACCGGGAGGAAGAGGCGGCGGCGGCTCGACGAGCGTTGGGGAAGAGAGGCGGCTCTCCGCGCCCTCAAGACATGGCTCATAACAAGATCCCGCCGCGGTGGCTGAACTGTCCGCGGCGCGGCCAGCCGGTAGCAGGTAACTCTGGCGGGGGCTATGTGAGTCCTTGCGCTCCGGCGGGGCCCGGGGATGGGCTGTGTGAGGGCGCAGCTTTCGATGGTTCCGATCCCAATAGTTACCACTAATTCAGGACCGAGACGTGCTCTGTTGGATGAAGCTTCGTAGATGATTGTTTGGGAACCTGGGCTGGAGGGGGTGGTAGGTGGGTGGGGCCCTTGTCACTGGCCTGTAAGGCGAAGTATTACGAACGGTAAGGTAGACCGGAGGGTTGTGTGGCTGGAGCTGAGAACCCAGGAATACAGTGGGCAGTACTTTGAAGTTAATTCAGAGGTTTCTGAACCTTTAAGGGTTCTTGGAAGGGGAAGTGACAAGTGTTAGTCTTGAGGTGGAAGAAGGCTAAAGAAGAGGAGGAGGGGTTGTTCCCAGCGGGGAATGGGTCGAGACCGAGACTGGGAATCTGGAGGTTTTTATTATTATTATTATTATTATTACTTCTACTTAATGATTTTTATAGTGGGGTTCCCCCCATTTAACGAGTTTGACGTACAATCAACTTTGAAGTTTTCAGTTTTGTTAAATTTTGACGTCTGTAGGTGTATACATACGTACTTCCCATGAAACCAGCAGCAGAGTCAAGATAGTGAACATAACCATTACTCCTCAAATTTCCTCCTGCCTCTTTGCAATCCTCCCTCCTCATGTAACCACACATCTGCTTTATGTCAGTATGGATTAGTTTGCATTTCTTAGAATTTTTAAAATAAATGGAAACATATAGTACGCACTTTTTCTTTTTGGGTCTGTCATTATTTTGAGATTCATCCATATTGCATGTATCAATAATTCATTCCTTTTTATTGTTGAGTAGTATTCCATTACATGAATACACCACAATTTGTTTATCCATTCACCTGTTGATGGACATTTGGGTTGTTTACAGTTTTTGGCTATTACAGATAAAACTGCTACGATCGTTAATGTATAAGTCTTTGTAAGAAACTGCAAAAATCTTTTCTAAAGTGGTAACATTTCACATTCCCACCATCAGTAGTTGAGAGTTCCATTTGCTCCATGTCCGTTCCAACACTTGGTGTGGTTGGTGTTATTAATTTTAGCCGTTTTAAGAAGTGTGTATTGTTATTGTGGTTTGAATGATGTTGAGCATCATTTCATGTGTTTCTTGGCTATTTGTATATCTATTTGTGAAGTGTCCATATCTTTTGCCAATTTTTCAATTAGGTGTTTATCTTATTATTGTATTATAAAAGTTCTTTGTATATTGTAAATACAAGTCCTTTGTTGGATGTATACTTTGCCAGTCTTTTCTTTAGTCTGTGGTTTGCCTTTTCTTTCTCCTCTAACAGTTTCTTCTGAAGAGCAAAAAATTTAAATTTTGATGAATGAATTATTGATTTTACTAGAAGGTAGTTTGAAACAAAAATGATAGGATTTCGTAGTAAACTATGAATACTTACTAATTATGGACATATCTATAGTATGTCTATCTAGTAATTTAAAATTATGAGGATATACTTTTTATTCAGGTTTTCTGATTCTTCTGGTTTGTCAACTTTTCTTCACATTTTTGACTGCTCAATGCTGAATGAATGAGGGAGACACGTAGAAGAGGGGAGATTAGCTAGGAACTTGTTGCAGTGGTCCAGGTGAAAGGCTGATGGTTTAGAAGTGGAGATTGAAAGTAGTGGATTTGAAAGATATTAAAGAAGAAGAATGGACAGAGCTTGGTGTTGGATTTTGAGTGAGGGAAAGTTTCAAAATTGAGTACTAGGTTTCTGGCTTATGCAACAACATGATTAGTATCATTAGGGCTTAATGGGGAAGAAGCAGTTTGGAGGAAATACTCTAAAGATCCTTGTTGCATATGTAGGGATGCTGAGTAGA